>CACVCL010018993.1:0-116501 GCA_902729485.2 Mus minutoides | reverse complement strand
AGTTCAAATCCCAGCAACCACATGGTGGCTCAAAACCATCCGTAAAGAAATCTGATGTCCTCTTCTGGAGTATCTGAAGACAGCTACAGTGTACTTACATATAATAAATAAATAAATCTTAAAAAAAAAAACAGGGAAAGAAATCTCAATAAAGGAAAGTAAACTGATAGATCCCCTTGACCTCGTAGGATTAGCCAGTCCATTACTGACCCACAATATAATGATAAAATTCTTTTTAAAAGAAAGAGGGGGGGCTGGTGAGATGGCTCAGCGGGTAAGAGCACCCGACTGCTCTTCCGAAGGTGATAAGTTCAAATCCCAGCAACCACATGGTGGCTCACAACCATTCAATCTGGCTCCCTCTTCTGGAGTGTCTGAGGACAGCTACAGTGTACTTACATATAATAAATAAAATAAATCTTTAAAAAAAAAAAAGAAAGAGGGAATGAAGGAAGGGGGTAAAGAAAAGAGAAAGAAAGAAAGAAAGAAAGAAAGAAGAAGAAAGAGAGAGAGAGAAAGGAAAGGAAGGAAGGAAGAAAGAGAAAGGAAGGAAGGAAGGAAGGAAGGAAGGAAGAAAGGAGAGAAAGAAAGAAAGAAAGAAAGAAAGAAAGAAAGAAAGAAGTGAAAGAAAGAAAGGAGGGAGAAAACAAAGAAAAGAAGGAAGAAAGAGAAAGAAGGAAAGAAAGAGAAAGGAAAGAAAGAGAGAGAAAGAAGGAAAGAAAGAAGAAAAGGGAAAAAAGAGAAAGGAAGAAAGAAAGAAAGAAAGAAAGAAAGAAAGAAAGAAAGAAGGAAAGAAAGAAAGAAAGAATCCAGACAAAAAGCTATTGAAGAGAGTCCCAAAAAGTTGTGCTAAAGATGCTGGAATGTAGCTCTTCACAGTGGATGGCTTCTGATGGGGGTGGGGAAGGACTCAATTTTAAGTGGGAGTTTGTCCATGCTCCAATGGGTATGTGAGTAATAGAAATTGAACTTGGTGTTGTTTGGGGGTGTGGGGGAGCACAAGGAGGGGTTGACCTGGTAGGAAGGGGAAGCGAGTCTGATCGAGCTGCATTGTATGAAATTCCCAAATAATTAATAAAAATATTTTGTTGGTGAAAATTCTCTTTTAGGCAGTTTGATTTACAGTTTGCAAATATTGTCTCCTACTGTGATCACACTGAATAATGGGCTGGGTTTGGGAGGGAGCAGTGCAGAATACAGATCATCGTTGTTGTGTAGTGAGGAGAGGCAAGGGAGAGAGCGTGGCTTACTTGCCTGAGAGCATTACTTTATATATATATATATATATATATATATATATATATAAAGCATTTATTTAGAAGGGTATGGTGTACTCATACCACTCCCCATGTGAAGGTCAGAGGTCAGAGGTCAGCTCTCGGGAATTGGTTTTCCCCTTCTACCCTGTGAGTCCCAAATCATCAGGTCATCAGGTTCGGTAGCTTTCGCCTCATCAGCACCCATAGTGACTTTTTAAGAGAAGCAAAGTCGGTGTGTCAATGTATGTTTCTAGACGAGCTTCTCACCACTCCAAACAAAGAAACAAAGAAAATGCATGAAGCTGCTCACTGATTCTTAGAGCATAATAGTAATCACTAATCAATCACATTCTCTCTCTCTCTCTCTCTCTCTCTCTCTCTCTCTCTCTCTCAGGATCCTGCCCTTTCACAATGGCCTTTACCAAATGGACACAAGTTATAGAAACTCACTGGACACCTTGAGACAATACTGCCTAGCCTTCCATGTGACTTTGCCAGTCAGTTAACTTGATGCACCAAAGCTAGAGGAAGAATCATTCCTTAGAAATATTATGCCAGGTGCTATTTCCAGTTGGCTACATGGTCAACATTAATTATATGCCTCTCTAGGGAAAAAATCCTGGTCATTTTCATATCCTACAACCTAGGATAGAACCTGACACAGACAGATACTGGACCATATTTTGATTGATGGATAGGTGGGCAGGCAGATGGACAGATGGATGGTTGGAGTTAGCAATTGAATAGGTCCATAGCAAAAGCCTCCACTTCAGCTGATGGCTTGACGCCTTTCTGTCTCCTAGGATTGGGCTGTCAATCCAGAGAGCATTGTCTGCCTTCCCCATGCCATTTATCTCAATTTATCAGAGATTATTATTAGACATCGTGGTGCTGAGGTAGCAAATTAGTTAGGGCTTTTAGTTCTGGGTTTGTGATAAGGATTTAGGGAAATGTGCTCTGCTGGGGAGGGAGCGAGGGAGGGAGAGAGGTACACGGTCTCTCTATTGCTCCAGGCTGACGACAGCCGATCGCACTCTGCTGAGTGATCAATACCTGGCTGCCAGTCCAATCACTCCTCACTGGCTATTTTAAGGACCTCCACAGAGACTTACCATGGACTCAAGAGAAAGCATTCTGAAGCCATGGAGCCCATTGCTCCTCCTCTGAAACAGGCAGGGTATAGCTGTGGCCTTGGAGACACAGGTAAATCCAGATTCCCCTGGAGGGGTATTATCAAGACACTTATAAGGGGCAGAGGATCAGTCACCTCCCTGAACCTCACTGTCTATTAAAGGGCTCTTTTACTAGCACCTCATCTTTGACATTGAATTTGAGGTTCCAGCCTTCTCTGCCTTGCTTATTTATTTGAGGTTTGAGCTGTTGTTTTTTGTTTGTTTGTTTGTTTGTTTGTCTGTTTGTCTGTTTGTCTGTTTGTTTGTTTTTCGAGACAGGGTTTCTCTGTATAGCCCTGGCTGTCCTGGAACTCACTCTGTAGACCAGGCTGGCCCTGAACTCAGAAATCTGCCTGCCTCTGCCTCCCAATATGTATGTTCTGTAACCATAGATTTGGTTAGGTCTTCTTGCTATGGCCTGTTAGCACACCTTGTTCTGTGATGCTTAATCGTAATGCCTTTGATTACTTCTGTTTAAAGGTTAAACACGACACAATTATGTGTTTATGTCCTGTCTTCCCTCTCTGTTAAAAGAATATAGGTTCCCTGAGAGCAGATCTCGCTAGCACTTTGTATATCTTACACTTAGCTTGGCAAATGGCAAGCTGGCATACATTCTTGCCTACAGCATGGAATTCAGATCCTTTAGAATTAAATGCAAGGTATTTGTGATGTTTTGTGATGTGAGTCCTGTTTAGTTCCTACTCTCATTGCCTCCTGCTCACTGCCTCTGCCTCCTTTGTACCTTCCTCCCACAAGTGTCCCCTATGTCCCCTCAGTGTGAAATATCCCCATCATGTCTGCCCCTCAAACTCCCTCTCATCCCTTAAGGATCATCTGAACTGGCCTCTCCTCCAAGAATACACCTCCATCTTTAACCACGCTAGATAGGGTGTGGAGCACGTCTTCTGTGCTCCCTGAGCACCACTAAGTGTCTCTGATATTTCATTCATTAATTTATTGAAGGAGATTTTCTGTACTACTCCTGCAGACTGGGGCCTTGTTCTTGATTCCAGGTTTCCAGAGATGAGCAAGATATGGCCATGCCCTTTGCAAACAGGACAAGAAGATCCAGGAAGGAAATATGGGGTGATGTGACAGTCACTGGTCAGTGTTCTCTAGGGAGGTCATTGAGGAAGATCTGTCTAAGGGGCTGTTTGAGATGGGTGACTAAGTAATACAAATAAGTCAGTTCCATGAAGGGATGGTGGCAGGATTTTTAACAATGCCACATCCCATACCTACCTCCTCACCCTGAAGATGGGAACTGTATGTAATTTACGTGATTCTCAATGCCTGACACGGTGCCTAGCATCTAGTGTGTGCTCGGGATTTAAATGATTGCCAAAATGTTCCACATGTAAATATATAAATGAGCCAAATTATGTCAGCTCAGAACAGACTTGAGTAATCAAATCTGCAATGGCCTTACCTCCCACGAAATAGTCACATCACCCCAAATCAGTCCTTCCCAGGTGCCAAGAGATCGGAGAAGAAAGGAATTCCACTGACTACTCATCATTTGTTTTGTTGTTGTTGTTGTTGTTGTTGTTGTTGTTGTTGTTGTTTGAGACAGGGTTTCTCTGTGTAGCCCTGGCTGTCCTGGAACTCACTTTGTAGACCAGGCTGGCCTCGAACTCAGAAATCCACCTGCCTCTGCCTCCCGAGTGCTGGGATTAAAGGTGTGCGCCACCACGCCCAGCGTATTAATTTTTTTAATAGATGTAAAGGATGCTGAGGTAGCATGGAATTAAACAAAAGCCAAGCACAAGTATTAAGATTTCCCAGGGAAATAGAGATTTGTGGATTTTCTTTTTGGGTATCTATCTGAAACTGAATCTTAAAATTACTCTACCTGAAATTTGTAAATAGGATCTAGGAATTCATCTAGAGAACATAGCATATTATGACCCGGCCTAATTTCTAAAAAAACAAAACAAAACAAAACAAAACAAAACAAAACAAAAACAACCAAAAAAACCAAAAACCAAAAACCAAAACCCAACTTGTTCTGCTGTATATAAAATTTTGTATAGTCCTATTGACTACCATCTTCAATGTTCTCCTGTATATGTGCTATATTGTATTTGATTTGATTTTGTGTTGTGTTGTGTTGTGTTGAGACAGGATCTCCCTCTGTAGCCCTGACTGGCCTAGAACTATGTCAACCAGGCTGGCTTAAACTCCCAGAGATCACCTGCCTCTCAGCCTTCCAAGTGTTTGGATTATAGGCACGGTACACCAACTCTGCTGTCTGTGTCCTTTTTAACATCACTGGGGAAGAGCTGTGTGTATATCTTGACTCTTTTTTTTTTTTTTTGCATGAAGTCTTGAGAAAGGGAGTTTGTGTTTTGAGCACTGGTGTACACAGCGTTTAACCCAAAAATTTTACCCCAAACTCAGGATGTTCACTGCAAAGTTGGTACCAGACAGGGTAGGGCTGGAAGAAGTGGCTTTCAAATTGTGAATCATCTTGTCAAAATGTAGTGAGACTCTCCAGAGAGTGAAATCAGAACATTAACCAAGGGCTGGATGCCTCTAAACACAGGCCCACACCACCTGTACATGTGTGGTCCCTGGGTCTCTAGGAACACAGGCTTTCCAAGGAGACAGACATAGGTTTAAGTCCTGGCTCCACCCTTCCTAGCTAACTGGCCTCCAGGGGGTCTCCCAGTTCCCATCTGTTACAATGTTACATGTGGCATGTATGGCCCTGGTCTCATTGGAACAGTGTTACAAATGACGAGTAGTGCCAGGACAGCCAAGGCTACACAGAGAAACCCTGTCTCGAAAAAAAAAAAAGTATATATATATACCTTGTGAAATAGTCGTATACTTTCTGACACCTGGCTTGGTTGGGACTAGAGATGTAGGTCGGCGGCAGACCTACATGCATGTGTGACATGTGTAAGGTTCCGGGCTTGATCCCTGATAGTACTGTAAAATCTGCAAAGGTGGCTTAGCTCACATCTTTACGCTCCTCTGTCCTCCACAAATCCAACCCACTCACGCCGGCTCCCTTGTCTCTCTCTCCTAAGGCTGAAATTAGCCCTGTGCTGTTTACCACTTGATCACCCCGCGCTGGTGATGCCCGGGCCCTCTGTTACCATGAAAAGACTCACATTGTGGAGGCCGCAGTGTCGAGGCTGGTCAGGTAACTTCTGTTACTTAGCAACCTCCTCCAGCTTTGTTAAGTTGGACTGTTCAATCTCCTTAATGAATAAGAGCATCAAGCCAGGTAATTGATGCCTGGACGTTTAGCTCATGAATAATTGACTGTCTGGGTAATCCTAGATACATTTCCTCGATCAGATTGTACAATGGAACAGTCATGTCATAGCCAGTGTCGAGTTTTTAATTTTTCCCCCCTTTTTATCTTAATCAGTTTTATGATGTCAGAAATCGGCTTTCTTGACCCAGTGGCTCAGGCGAATAATGAGAGCATGAGAGCGTGGCGATGTTCCCGAGCCCAGACACGTTTCCTCCTTCCTCCACAAGAGCTCAGCATTTCCCCTTTCATTGGGTTTAGAAAACTTGCAGCCCTTCTGTGTTATCTTTTCCTACATACATCGGGAAGGCAGTGTGGTCTAACGGGGAGGAGGGGCCTGGGATTGGGTTTCCTGGGCAATGCCAGTCAACACACTCCGCAGTTCCAGGCCCATCCTAGTGTATCTGACTCATTTAGCCCTTTGTCTTTAAGTCGGTTTTAATCTACTTTTTTCTTTTTTGATTTTTCGAGACAGGGTTTCTCTGTGTAGACCTGGCTGTCCTGGAACTCACTCTGTAGACCAGGCTGACCTCGAACTCAGAAATTCGCTTGCCTCTGCCTCCCGAGTGCTGGGATTAAAGGCATGCGCCACCACGCCCGGCTTAATCTACTTTTTAATACTACGCATATGTGAATGATGTCGCTAGCAGGCGGTCTGTGTGCAGGGCATGTCGTGAGCTGCAGCACGCGTGCTGGAATCAGAGGACAACTTTGCGGGCTCACTTCTCTCTTTCCTCACAAGTCGGTTCTGGCTTGTTATTTCTGCTGCGGTGCATATACCCGACTACTTGGCCTCACAGCTCTTGCTATCCCTGCCCACCTCAGTTCACTGTAAGAGTGCTGTGATCACAGATGTGCGACACCACAGCTATTTGTTGTTTTAATTTATTTATTTGTGTTTGGTTGGCTATTTTGTTTCTGCTTTTTGTTTTTGTTTGTTTTGAGACGAAGTTTCCCTGTAGAGTCCAGGCTGTCCTAGAACTTGCTCTACAGACCAGCAGGTTGGCTTCAAACTCAGAACAACCCCACCCCCACACCCCTACCCCTGCCTTTCAAGTGCCAGGCGGGATTACAAGTGTGGGCCACCATGCCTGACACCACTTTCCTGTTATCATTGTGTTGTTTTGTTTAAGCAAAAACAAAGACACAGGTTCCTCCAGGAATTGAACTCAGGGCCTCAGACTTGTGCTGTAAGCACCTCCGAGTGCTAAGTCATGCCACTGGCTCTGCCCTTTTATTTATTATTCATTCAGTTCACATACTGAGCATCTTTATCAGGCATGGAAGATTCCAGAACAAGTAGTATTGGCCTACTCTGTCTGCCTTTATGGAGTTTATATGCTATATAAAGGCATATAAGCAAACAAGTAAAGGAATTAAGTTAGCTTAAAGTAAGTTACTTCTTCAGGTAGTGAAAAATACTGCCAGGATTGTGGGACAGTCATGAATAATGAGGAGATAGCCTCCTTATGGCTATAGGCTGGTCTTGAGCTTTTGATCTTCCTGCCAATACCTACTAAATCCTGGGATCACAGGGGTGTTCCTCCATGCCTGCCTTAGGGTTTATAGGCAAGTGTCAGGAAGAGTGTCATGGTGCCTGAGCAGGAAGCCAGGAACAAGTGTATGAAATGAGCTGATTTTAATGCTCACATTGGATGCCCACCTTGGATACCTTTTGTCAACATGAGAATCTGTCAATCATGGGGAGCTATGGGTGATGAACTATGGACAAGACTAAAGTTTGCAAAATATAATTTCACCAGTAGCACAGGCAATGACCCTCTGAATACTCGAGAATTGGGTGTTGTCAAAACTCAAGGAGGGGCTCCCTGGGAAAGCACTTGCCTGGGATACCCACACCCTTGGTTTAATCTCCAGCACCGTGTAAAATGGTGTGGTGGTAAATATTGGTAATTTCAGCATGTAGGTGGAGATGGGAGAATCTAAATTTCTATGTCACCCTCAGCTAGAAAGTTTGGGGACAGCCTTGGCTATATGAGACCCTGTCTCAAACAAAACACTGTACGTAGCCCAGGCTAATCCAGCTTCCCAGTACGTATTTTACTGAGCTTTAGTGTTAGTAGCAGAAGGTGTACGAACTCACTAACATTAGCTCCTGACCACACCAAGTTTACTGTTTATTAGGGTGACAGCAAACAGCCTAGTGTGAGGGTAAACTATAGCTATAGGGTGTATCCAATGGTAAGAATGTGGGGAGAAGCAACCCACAAAGGGGGCTTCAGAAGAGATCTGGGGGAAAGACGGATGCAATTAAAACAGGGTGGTCACCAGGAGCCCTCAGTGTGGATGCAACATTTAAGTGGATTGGAAGAAAATGTGGAAGTGACTGCTGTGGCCAGCTGGGGAGGACATCTGAGACTGAGGGAACAGCAAGAGAGACTCTCTCTCCCCACCCTTGCAACTGCTTGGCTTTGCATTTTATGCCCCTCTGAGAGACTTTTAATAAAATGCTTATCTCCATAATGTTTAGAGTAGAACACACACTGCTTGCTCCGGCTTGCAAGTCATATTTAATCTCTCTATCTCTCCACAAAGTCTTTTTCTGAAACCCCATGTTCCATCAGCTGTGCCTGGATCAGCCTTCTTGCTGGTCCTTGGAGATGTAAAGCCATTCCTGTCTGGGACTCAGCACTCACCAGTCTCTGCCTAGAGAGTAGTACATGCTAACGCCGGCTTCCCATAAAGGTCTGGCAACTGAGAGAAGGCTTCTCAGACTCGCTGAAACTCTTTGGCTACTCTCCACCACAGAGATACCCTCTCCCCCACTGTTGTCGTCAAAGCCCTCCGATTAGGACCACTTACCACTTACAAATGATACAGTCATTTCCTTCTGCAATGAAACTGGCCAGCTCTGTATAATGTGCTCTTTGGAGAAAAGGAGGTTGTAAACATGAAGTGTAATGTATTGGAAGAACTTACAGCCCTTTAGAATGTGGTATTTCTTTCCAGACCCTTCTATTTGTCATCAGATCTGGGGTTTGAATTTTGAACCATTCCGTTGTCATGACTGACAATTGTGATGTCTATGTCAAAGTAGTAGAGGAATTTGATTATCCCCAATATTAAAAAAATGATAGCAAATATGCCAATTATCATCAACTAATCAGGATGTCTCATATATATGGGCTGAAAAAAACCCTGCTTCTCACAAATACATCTACTTAGTGTGGCACAGTTAAAAATGGTTTTAAAAGACTCTTGGGAAGGCATACAGAGGTTTCTATGCTGCTCAGAAATTGAGATCCGAGAGCGAGAGAAATGGATAAACTGTTGTTCTCACAGAAGGAAAAATATCAGAGACTCTGGAGTTTCTTCTCCTCCTCCGGGAAGGACTGCCTGTGCTTGGTGCCCTAAGAAGAGAAAGGATTGTGATTAGCTGGAGGGAATTCTCTGGGCCTTATATCCTGGCAGACCAGGCTGCTCAATCTGACCAGCTGGAGGGACCCAATGGCCAAAGAGGGAAAGGGGGGTCTCTTCTTTGTCTCTTTCTCCAACCCAGCTTGTGAACACATCTTCCTCCCACGACGGAGGTGTAATCACGAATGAATCACCGCTGGTGTTTCAAATTTGGGGCATCTTTCTCCTCTTCAAACTCAGGAGCTCCATCAATTATTGAGGACTGAGAGCTGCTCTCAGGCAGCGACACCTCTGTAAGTCTGCGTGGCTGTCTGAAGGGAAACCACCTGGCCCCCTCACCTGTTCATCCTGGCCTTCTCTCCGAGCTCTTAAGGTGTGGCAGCCAAGAACAGCGCCAAAACCATCAATATTTCACAGCCGTAATTAAAGCAAGCAGAAAGAGCTGAGCTGAGGGGCCTCTTGCAACTGGCTCACGTTTCCAAAACAAACGCGGGGAGGGGGGGGCGTCTTGGATGGAGTGCCAGTGGGGAGTGGGCGTGGGGCAGGTAATGGGCCTCCCGTGAAAGTTAGGTAGGGGCTGGCAGCCTAGAACTTTATTTAATAGGGCCCCAAGGAGTTGGATAGCTCCTAGAGTCCTCTGGTGCATGTTCAGGACCGGCTTCTTGGACCCTCTCTTGGAGAATCCTTGAAAGGATTAGAATGTAGGCGGAGGGAGCTACACTGTGTCCACTCCTCTAACATGTAACCACAAATGAGCTTAGGGGCTTAGCAAAAGCTTCCCTTTGTTGGGGCTGGGTGTCAGGGGTGCACAGAGAGGTGCAGTGCGCATCTCTTCCTCCTGTCGCCCCTTCTTGTGCACAGTCCCCAAGTACCAAGGCACCAGGCAGCCTGGTGGGCGGGAGAGGCGGGAGCCCCGCGTTTATACATCTATTAATTACCTCCAGCATGGAAGAACTGCCTATAAATACAGTGGCACTTTAGATAAAACTTTCATGCAGCTATTTAGATCCTTTAAAATATAAATGATTTCCTCTAAATTTTTTATCATAAATCAGGGCATGGAGCTAGGCGTCGAGACGCCGACTTCCCCCCTGATGGGAGCAAAGCCTTCTCTTGTTTTCTCTTTCTCACTCTTTTCTACATTTCTTCTATTCCTTTTTTTCTTTTCTTTATTTTTTTTCTTTTAATTTAGAGAGAGTGCTTAATAGCTTTTATTGCTCCTGAGTCCAAGACTAAAGAAGAAGGGAACGAATTCCACGTGCCCTCCCCCCAAGCTGTCATGATGAAACAGGTGGGAGGTAGCTGAGGTGTTGGGTCACCCTAACCTGAGTTCGAATCCCATCTCTGCCACTTATTTCTGTGTGACTTTTCAGAACACATTTAACTTCTCTGATCCTCGTTCTCGCCTCCACAAAAGAAGAGATGCTCTCAGTCTCCCTTTCCTAGTGAAGTTTAACAGACAGTGCAAAGCTGAGCTCCCAGTAGGAGCTGCCTAGGTCACTAGGTTGCTGCATAATAGGCATCTGTACAGAAAGGGGGCGGTGAGGCTGCTTGGGGTTCCCGAGCACCCGGAAAGCTGAATGGATAACTGCATGGCTCTAAGCTTTATCACTGTGGGCGAGTGGGGGACACCAGCCCAACATGTGCTGGGCACAGAGGTGACACCAGCCCGATGTGTGCTGGTCACAGAGGTGGTGTGGTGTGACTACAGCGGAGGACCCTGAAGAGCCACCTGTCTGAAGAATAGATGGATCTCAGTTCCCACTTATGTGATAGATTTGGCCTCTGCTATCTTTCTGAGCTCACACTTTGAACCTTGACTTCCTCCAGGGCCCTGTGCAGCCTGGCTCCCCAGACCCCTAACTGGGGAGTTAGATTAGGGAACAGACCCAGACTCCCACATGTTACTGGCTCAGGGTCATGTAGCCAGTTAGTCATTCGTGTATACCAGAACCCACACTTTCAGGGTCCTGTCATCTACCCCTGATTTCCTCTGCATGTCCAAGTTTCCTGGATACAAGAAATGGCTAGTCTTTGGCTATAGAAAAAAGACCAAGTAGGTCATAGGGAGAACTTAGAAAATCTCTCTCTCTCTCTCTCTCTCTCTCTCTCTCTCTCTCTCTCTCCTTCTCTTTGTTTTTTTTGTTTTGTTTTGTTTTGTTTTGTTTTGTTTGTTTTTGTTTTACGAGACAGGGTTTCTCTGTGTAGCCCTGGCTGTCCTGGCTACTTTGTAGTCCCAGGCTGGCCTGGAACTAAGAGATCCACCTGCCTTTGCCTCCTGAAAGCTGGGATTAAAGGCGTGCACTGCCACTTTCCAACTAGAAACTGGAGAGGAAGGTAAACCCAGACCCAGTGGGCAGGGATGGCTATGGGCTCACAATTGTTCTCAAAGCCCAGAGAACAGAATTTAAAAAAAAAGAAAGAAAGAAAGAAAGAAAGAAAGAAAAGAAAAGAAAAGAAAAGAAAGAAAAGGAAAAGAAGAGAAGAGAAGAGAAGAGAAGAGAAGAGAAGAGAAGAGAAGAGAAGAGAAGAGAAAACTGTCACTGAATGCAGATTGGAAAGTCTGTCAGGCAATACATGTCAGCTCCCAGCTATTGACTCTGACTCTGCTAAGGTTCCCTGGGGCCTGTTCTTGCTCTGCTAGCCTCCTGTGTCCAGGGCTGCAGAGACAGCTGCCTGGGAGCAGACCTCACTGTCCTGCTTGAAACACTTCCTTGGCTTCCCACTCTGATTCTCAGAATCTCTCTCCTTCCAGGACCTAGCTTCTAGCCACCCTAAGCTCTCCCTTCCCCTCCAGCCACCTAAGTCCTCTTGCTTATCAGCCCTTGAGCCTGCTGTCCCCTCTGGTTCTTTGTGGAGTGTTTACTTCTCATAGATGAGTCTTTTCTTACCTGCCTGTGTATGCTCTATTCCATCACTCCAGCTTGTTTCTCTGCTGCAGCCATTTGCCTTTTTAAAACCTTACATTCTACCCTGGCCAGTGGTGGTGCACACCTATAATCCCAGCACTCAGGAGGCAGAGTCAGGCGTATCTCTGAGTTTAAGGCCAGCTTGGTCTACTGAGTGGTCCAGGATAGCCAGGACTACAAAGAAACTCTGTCTCAACACACACACACACACACACACACACACACACACACACACACACACACTGTAGAAGTTCTTGTTCTTGAAGGTTTATGCAGGTGAAAGGCTGTCTTATCTGTTGGTCTGACCTACATTTGTAGTGATGGTAGTAGCACATACTCAATGGTGGTTTTTATTTTTTTTTTGTTTTTGTTAGTTTAACATTTTTGTTGTTAGTTTAACAGAGAAGTGTTCCTAAAGACCTTTTGGCTCAGTCCACTCACACTCTTTTCTCCCTCTGTTTTCTTGGGACATTTGTCCACAAGGACCAAGCTAGCCTAGAACGCTTAATTCTCTTGCTTCTTAAGAGCAGGGGAGGGAGGACAGGGTGTTGGGGGAAGAGGGAATTACAAGCATCTGAGATCATGGACCTTTGCAGGGCTGCAAAGAAGGGCCTCCCACCTGTTAGGTAAATTAAACTTTACCAACTGAGCTTCGACTGGCTTTCCAGATAGAGAAACTGAGGCTGGTACAAAGCAAGGCTCTGCATCAAGCCTGCTCACAGCACGGGGGAGGGGACGTTGCAAGCGTGTGTCTCACAGTTGGGATGCTTGGCCTCTGGCTCCCTGGTCCCTCTGGGCATCTCGGATCCCCCCTGGGCTGGGCAGACAATGAGAGGCAGCGGCCGACAGGCGAGTCCTGTAGCAGCTGTGCAGGCGGCAGTGGTTACATGTGAGAAGTTTGTGAAAGAAACTGAGAGAAAGAGAGAGGAAGGCAAGGCAGGCTGCAGACACCTGGCCCGGGTGGCCTTACCAGCTGCCCTCCTGCGATGGCATCTTGAGTTCGGGCTGCTCCTATCGAAGCCATCTTGCCTGGCATCCTCCCCGCCCTCTCTCCAGCATGCCTAGGTGAGGCTAAGCGGATGGAAGCTTAGCTGTGGTTCCAACTAATTGCCCCTGTACCAGAAGAGGAAGCTAGTTTAGTTCAGAACCCAGCAAAGCAAACTCTGTCAGGGGGACCATGTCTTCACCTTCACACTGTGCATCCCTCTGACGGGTCCTGAAGAAGATTCATGAATATGTCCATCCTTTCAACAAAAATTACATAAACTTCTTAAGGACTGTTTGGGACACATACGAACTGATAAGACTCACCCTCTAAAAAGTCTCCAGAGTCTTTCAAGGAGGAGACATTCATTGTCACATGCTTTCGAAGAGATAAGAGAGCAGGGCTGGAGAAATGGCTCAGCAGTTAAGAACACTTCCAGAGGACCTGGTTAGATTCCTAGTCCCCTGTAATTCCAGTGCCAGGGAATCTGATGCCTTCTTCCGGCCAGCACTTACGCCAGACACAAATGTGGTATACAAACATACGTGCAAGCCAAACAAAAGTGTGTGTAAGTGTTTGTGCACCATGTGCATACTAGGTACCTGGTAATGCCAGAAGAGGATGTTGGATTCCCTTGGAACTCTTAGAGATGGTTGTGAGCTGCCATGTAGGTGCTGGGAATTGTACCAGGGCCCTCTGGAAAGGTCAACAAATGTGCTCTCTCTCTCTCTCTCTCTCTCTCTCTCTCTCTGATGAAATTTTTATTAGATATTTTCTTCATTTACATTTCAAATGCTATCCCCTTTCCTAGTTTTTTTTTTCTGCAAAAATCTCCTATACCCTCCCCCTGCCCTGCTCCAGAACCCACCCACTCTCTCTTCCTGGCCCTGGAATTAATTCCCCTGTACTGGGGCATAGAATCTTCTCAAGACCAAGGCCCTCTCCTCCCATTGATGGCCAATTAGGCCATCCTCTGCTACATATTCAGCTAGAGACACAGCTCTTGGGGGGTACTGGTTAGTTCATATTGTTGTTCCTCCTATAGGGTTGCAGACCCCTTCAGCTCCTTGGGTACTTTCTCTAGCTCTTTCATTGGGGACACTGTGTTCCATCCAATAGATGACTGTGAGCATCCACTTCTGTGTTTTCCAGGCACTGGCATAACCTTACTCAAGACAGCTATATCAGGGTCCTGTCAGCAAAATCTTTCTGGCATCTGCAATAGTGTCTGAGTTTGGTGGTTGTTTATGGGATGGATCCCCGAGTGGGGCAATATCTGGATGGTCCTTCCTTCTGTCTGAGCTCTGAACTTTGTCTCTGTAACTCCTTCCATGGGTATTTTGTTTCCCATTCTTAGAAGGAACGAAGTATCCACACTTTGGTCTTCCTTCTTGAAACAGATGCTCTTAAGTGTTGAGGCATCTCTCCACTCCTTATATACATTGCTTTTAAAGGAATGATTTTTTTTTTTTGTTGTTTTTGTGCAGGCTGCAGGGGCAATTGAGGCAGGAAGGTCTCAAGGCCAAGGCCAGGCTTATTTACATAGAGCGAACTGTCTCAAAATAAGATCTGGAGAAATGCTAAGAGCATTGTTGTTCTTACAGGGGACCAATTCCTAGCATCCACATGGAGGCTCACAAGGGATCCAAGATCTTTTTCTGACTCTGAAGGTGCCAGACACTCATGTGGTAGACATATGTACATGCAGGCAAAACACTTATACACATGAGATAATCTGAAAAAAAATTAATAAAGGGGGGGATATAGCTCAGTGGCAGACTACTCGCCTTGAATGTATGAGGCCCTAGGTTCAGTTCATCATTTGTGGAGAGTGGAGTTATTCACATTGGGTTAAACAAGAAGCAGAGAGAAGGGGGATGCTGTTTCCTTTCTTCCATTGTTAAAAATTAATACACACACACACACACACACACACACACACACACACACATATATATTGTAGCTGTCTTCAGCCACACCAGAAGAGGGCATCAGATCCTATTACAGATGGTTGTGAGCTACCATGTGGATGCTGGGAATTACACTTAGGACCTTGGCAAGAGTAGCCAATGCTCTTAAACACTGAGCCATCTCTCCAATCCCCTCCTTTTCTCCATTTTATTCCTTTGTGTATACTAGCCCTTGGGATGATGACACTTGGATTCAAGATGGATCTTTTCTCTTCTATCAGTCCTTTCAAGATACACCTTACACGTGTCCTTAAAAGTTTTTTTCTTTTTTCCAAGACAGGATTTCTCTGTGTAGCCCTGGCTGGCCTGTAATCGTCTTTATAGACCAGGCTGGCCTCTATCTCACAGAGATCCACCTGCTTCTACCTTCTGAGTGCTTGGACTAAAGGTGTGCTCTACCACCTGGCTTCATTAGGTGATCCTTAGGCTTGACAACCACAATCTACTCCTTGTTACTTAACACTGAAATACACCACTTTAGCCACAACATTCTGTTCTGTACCCCAAGTGTTCTGGTATATCGTATCTCATAATGCAAAAACATTCTATCCAACTTCAAGAATTCCCATAGTCTTAAAAGTTCTAACAGGATTGAAAAGTCCAAGTTCAATAAAATCTCTGCGTCTCCAAGAAAATCCTTAGCTGTGAGCTCTGGTAACAATCCAGAAATATTCTACATCCAATATACAATGTTACCAGGTGGACATCACATTCCAGAAGACAGGAAGGAGAGCATAGAACAAAAGGATGGGACCAAATCAAGACTAAAACCCAGGAGAGCAAATACGAAACTCTGCAGCTCCATTTGTAGCACGGAGGGCACATCATGTAATGACGTGCAGTTGCAGATGGTTGTTAGCTGCTGTGTGGGTCCTGGGTTCTCTGGATGAACATTGTCTAGTAAAAAAAATTGAATGAATGAATTTACTTATTTTCTGGGTAAGGCAGGATCTGAATGTGGAGGTCAGAGGCAACTGTGGAAGTCACGTATCTCCTATGTGTTAGAACTGGGGAGCCAACTGAGGAATCTAGGTCCTCAAGCTTCATGCCAGGCGCCTTTACTACCTGAGTCATCTCACTGATCTTGGCACTCATCACTTTAATAACAGTTACCTTTTAATTAATTAATTTAATTTAATTAATGATAATTCCACAGTATTCAACTCAATCCTTTTCTGGCCATATGTTTTTCAAAATCTTTTGCTGTCTTGAGTCTTATTATAAACCCAACTAAACACAATAACCATGATACCTAACTAAACGCTATGCTGTCTTGAAATGTCCTCCCCCAAATGAGTCTGTCACCCGTGTTTCCACACACACACAAAGTTTATGGACACAGGCAGAATACTTTGCCAGAATACAATTCAAATGATCTTTAGTTAAGTTCCCAATAGAGACCACATTTGTATCAAAAACCTCAGGAGACCAAGCTTTCATCCTTTGCATCTAGTCCACTGAACTCCTGTGCATCTAGTCCACTGAACTCCAGACAGAATTCCCCACTAAGCTCTGCTCACCACTTTCTCAGCTTCTCTAGTCTATCTCTCCCCTATCAAACCCCTTCAAGCAAACAAGTTCCAAAGTGTTGAGAACTACCAGGTTAGCAAGAATGTAACTTCTGGGTGCCAACTTTCTGTGTTAGATAGTTTTCTAGTCTCTGATCAGATACCTGATAGAAACAACTTAAGAGAGAGAGAAGATTTATTTTGTATCCAGTATCAGAGTTTTCAGTGTGCTAGAGCCAGAGCACATTGTGCTGGGTCAGGAGGTAGAGAAAGGAGAATGCTAGCCCCCGTTGACTTTCCCTCTTTAACCCATTTATTCCAGCAAGGTCCACAAGCCATAGGGATGGCACCACCCACATTCAAGATGAGTCATTTTTTTGCCCCTTACTTAGTCCTCACACTCACAGGTTGATCTCACCAGTCTTTCAGGTAATTCTAAATATAGTCAAGTTAACAAGGAGGATTAACCACCACAGCCCTTGTCAAAATCTCTGAGTCTGTGTTTGCCTGCTCTATTTTAAGAAACTGGAGTTGCTGGGGTTGGAGAGATGGCTCAGCGGTTAAGAGCACTGACTGCTCTTCTGAAGGTCCTGAGTTCAAATCCCAGCAACCACATGGTGGCTCACAACCATCTGTAATGAGATCTGATGCCCTCTTCTGGAGTGTCTGAAGACAGCTACAGTGTACTTATATATAATAAAATAAATAAATCTTAAAAAAAAAAAGAAAGAAACTGGAGTTGCTTCTTATTTAGGTTAATGTTGAAAGCCACTAGCCCACAGAAAAATGTCCTTGTAACTGCTTTGACTCTCTCTGGAGAACATAGTGCTCTGAGTCCTGACTTATGTGGCAACCTCATGTCCTCGCCAAACTCTAAGATCTTGGTTTTTTGTTTTTGTTTTGTTTTTTATATTTTGGAGATAGGATCTCACTTATGTAGCCCTGGCTGTACTGGAACTCACTATGTAAACCAGGCTGGCCTTGAATTCACAGAGATCCACCTGCCTCTGCCCCGTCAAGTGCCACTATACTGCCTTAAACCCTAAGATCTTGAAATAGTGCTCTCTGTATCTACAGAACCTGCCATGAAATCCAGCTAGCAGTGGATATTTCAAAGACCTTATAGAATGAAAACAAACGTGACCCCTTTGGCGCCCTTGACTGAACCCTGAGATTACTTTGGACTCAATGGGTGTAGGGTATTTATTTGTTTGTTTGTTGCTCTAGGTGGGGTCCCCATTATGTAGCTTTAGCTGACCTTGAACTCTCGATGTAGACCAAACTCGTCTCCTACCTTTCTCTCTCTGTGTGTGTTTTAATTACCATATAATGCCATGGTATAAGCATAAGTTCACCACAGGCCAATCTCTCTTGCATGTACCAACTACAGATGCTAATTGACTGGTTTTTATTAGATTTTCATCTAATTGAATTTAAGTTTGTAAGTTCTGAAAAAATGTGTTCTAAGGCTTATCTTATATTTTCATCCCCCCCAATCTACTATTTTATATGTATGGGTGTTTTGTATGTATATATGTTTGTGTATGACCTATGACCCCTGGAGGCCAGAAAAGGGCATCAGATTCTTTTTTTTTAATTAGATATTTTCTTTATTTACATTTCAAATGCTATCCTGAAAGTTCCCTATACCCTCTCCCAACCTGTTCCCCTACCTACCCACTCCCATTTCTTGGCCCAGGCATTCCCCTGTACTGGGGCATATAAAGTTAGGGCATCAGATTCTTTGGAATTGGAATTAACAAATAGTTCTGAGCTACCGTGTGGGTGCTGGGAACTGAACTTGGATCTTCTGAAAGTGCAGCCAATGCTCTTAACCTCAGGGTCACTTCTACAGACCCTGCAATTGTTGTCCCCTTGTCATCATGTGTGTTTCTCCCTGCCCCTTGCCCCACCCTAACTTCCCACCGATTTTCCCAGTCTTATCTAAAGACCTGTGATGTGACAGAAAACATTTGATAAAGGAGGTCAACATTACCTTTTTACAGATCCTTTAAAAAGCCAAGTAAATACATGTATAACTACACTCAATTAATTTTTAAAATTTCAGCCCTTTTCTGTAGCTGGGTGTCTTTGCATGTAGTTTCCCTCTGTCTCCATCAATAGGTTTATGTAGAGGCAAGGCCATAGTCAGCTTTTCTAAGAGTCATCTCCAGCGACAATTATTCAGGTCTTACTACTATTAATTATTATTTAATATTTAATTAATATTCATTATTAATTGTTAGTTTTATGTTATTTTTTTTAAGATCCCAGAGAGCCCAAGCTGGCCTTGAACTCAGTCTGTCATCAACATGAGTACAGAACTCCCAGGTTGACTATAGCACTGTATAAAAGATTAATTTAAATGTGTGACACAAAAATAAATATTCAAAATGGTGGGCACGCATGTGCATGCACACACACACACAGAAGCTGGTTTTCCTGTTACCTGTCAGTTTACTATTGATCATTGCTAGTCGGCCTTATGGGAAGAAAAGACAGGGGGGTGTTTTCTAGGGGCCTGAGGGAAGTGGTGGTATTGTCCTGGTCAGTATTATTTTTTAAAGGTTTATTTATTTATTATTGTATGTAAGTACACTGTAGCTGTCTTCAGACACACCAGAAGAGGGCGTCAGATCTCATTACAGATGGCTGTGAGCCACCATGTGGTTGCTGGGATTTGAACTCTGGACCTTCTGAAGAGCAGTCAGTGCTCTTAACCACTGAGCCATCTCACTAGCCCCTGGTCAGTATTTTTTGATGACTTATTTTATTTCATGTGCATTGAAGTTTTACCTACATGTATGTCTGTTTGACAGTATTGAGTCCCCTGAAACTGCAGTTACAGGCTGCCATGTGGGTGTTGGGAATTGAGCCCAGGTCCTCCGGAAGACCAGTCAGTGCTGTTAAGCACTGAGCCATCTCAGCCAGTCCCACCTAGTCAGTATATTCCAAGTCCACGAGTGAGAGCAGTGGAAGAGGATGGATGTGAATGAGGCTTTCCCAAGTATTCATCTTCACAGACAACGAGGGTATTATGACATGAAAGGAGACCTTTAAGAGGCTCCATGGAATCAGGCAAAATATAGGTCCACTACCTTCATGTTTATCCCTGCTTCTCTTTGGACTCCACAATGGGCAGGAAACATGACTGAGGAGTCTTAAAAGCTAGCAGGAGATAAAATCATACATGTTTGACCTCTGAGAACCTGAGGGGTCCTGGCCAAAAATGTATGGATTGCTCAACATGTGTTACAAATAAACTAGCATGCTAGCCTTTTGTTAAATCTGGAAGTATTTAGTGACCATATAGTCTGCTCTCTCGTTTTGGATAAAATGTGGTCTAGCCAAGTTCACATCAACCCAATGTCCAAAATTAGCCCTCTGAAGTCTCACTATTTGGTTGTTGCACTATTCTATATTTCAAAAATCTCATTGGTTGTTGGATATAGTGGTTCACACCTTTAGTCCCAGTACCTGGGAGGCAGAGGCAATGATCACTATGAGACTGAAACCAGATGGTCTGCACATTAGTGAGTTCCAAGACAGCCATAGTGAGATTCAGGAGGGAATGAGGGGGTGGGTCAGCCAGCTTGCCCTGAGGTATGTGTCTGATCTATATTCTGTATTCCCTCTGCTAGTTTTAGTCTGGTGATTAGATGAAGTATCATTCACAACTGTCCTAGCCCCTGGGACCAGGCTCCCTGGGACCAGACAAAATATAAGTCCACTACCTCCATGTTTATCCCCTCTTCCCTTCGGACTCCACACTGGTCAGGAAACAATACTGAGGAGTCTAAAAAGCTAGTGGGAGATAAAATCACCCATGTTTGACTTCTGGGGACTCGAGGGGCTTGTGTTGGGGAACAAAGCCAGTACTAAAGGAGAGGAACAGTTCACATCTGCAGAGAGACCACATTCCTGGAGAGACTGCAGGCTGCTCTTTAGGTTCAAGTGCTTACTACCAAGTAATCCTCACTACAGTAGGGGAAGCTATTACCTCCTGTATACAGATGGGCACTGCAGTACAGAGGCCTCAAGATGACTGTCTCCTGGCCTCTCAGCCAGTAGAAGTAGAGGCAGCAGTGTGCTTTGAGTCTGATGGCAGCATGCACTGGGCTGTGAAGAAGTGTCCTGAGTACACAGTGCTTTATGACTTTAAAAGTCATCATCGTCGTCGTCATCATCATCATCATCCTTCTCCTCTAGCAAGACCCAAGAAAGCTATGTGACTACCATTTCAGTTGGCCTCCCTCACAGATTGATTGATTGATTGATTGATCGATCAATTGATTGTTGTTGTTGTTGTTTTGCCACAGCAAGGAAGGACCTAGAATGTGCTTTGGGATAAGTAGAGAAAGGACTAGCTGGTGGTCCTGAGAAAGGAGGGGGAGCCAGGTCAGTGTAGGGTGTCATCTTAGACCAAATTCATCCCTGGGTCCTAGACTTTCCACACTCTGCCCCCTCAGTGTTAAGATTTTGGGAAATCCAGCACTCTTGAGCACGGAGACAGTGCTGCAGGACACAGCTGGGCAGGGAGAATTTCTCTTCCAACCAGAAGGCAGCTCTCCAGCGGCCACAGTCCCAGGATTCCCCATCCATTATTCATGGTGTTTATTAGCTCCCAGGAAGGGAGAGGAAAGAAGGGGAGGAGGCTAAGGAAATAAGGGACACAGAGGATGGGGCAGAGCCAAACTTAGGACCCTTAAGTTGGGGAAACTTCCTAAAGGAAGAAGAGGAGGTGAAGAGGTGAAAAGCCCAAAGTCAGGTGTGGTGTTGGCTCCAACCCAGTGAGTGACTGTCACTGCTCACAGGAAGGAGATCTTGGGCTGACTTATTTGGCTCTTGTTTCCTTTGGTTGTCTAATGGGATAGCAGTAGCTACTCTGTAGTGTCCTTTAGGAACGTTGGTCCTATAAACTAACAATACGATTTTAAATATTGAGTGCTCAATACTTTCCTTATTACATAATAATAATTATAATAATATTTAATAATAATATAATTATAATAATTATTATTATGGCCTGAATTGCCTCGCACAAATTAGTAGCTCAAAAATGGTAGCAGTTGTTACAGGTATTGGGGCTACTAAGCTCAAGCTCTATGGAAGTATGCAGAAGGATGGCTCCAGCTAGGCCGGCTGTCCTCTACTGTTCCTTAGCAAGCTTTCTGGGGGGACAAGGGAGTGGACCAAGTTCTGTGTCTCAAATGAAACCAGAAACAGCGAGGGTTAGGAAGAAGCCACCGGCTTGTGGATCAGGAAGGCAGTTAATGTTTCTTCCACCCAAGCCCACAGAGGAGGGAAGTCTCACCCGATTTTGGTAACCTCTGGTCCTTGCCCAGGCTGGTTTCTGAGTTTGGAGGTACCTCTTCGCTATGCTCTGGGATGCAGGCTTTGAGCTTCAGACGTAGAGCACCTCAGAAATAGCCAGTTTGCTCTGTGTGTGTGTGTGTGTGTGTGTGTGTGTGTGTGTGTGTGTGTGTTGGGAGCGTGAGTCTGCCCTTTCACCCAGGCAGTTCGAGCTGGGACAGGACAGAGGTTTAGGACTTTGTGCAAAGAAGTCCAGGAGGAAGAAGAAAGAATCTGTAAAGTCTGGCAGGCTGGAGCCAGGTGGGGCGGGGCGGACAGGAAGAGGCCCTGCCAGGCCGGGGTATAAATGCTGTGGAGGGGGGCGGCCGCATCAGGCTCAGAGTGGCGCGCCGAGACCTGCGGTCCCGCCTTGCCTCCCGGGCCGCCCCTGCGAGTCCCGGACGCGTGTGCACGTCTGCGCGTGCCCGGGCCCTTCCTGGCAGACTGCTTGTAAGATGAGTGAAGAAGCAGGTGGGGGAGAGGGGAGGCAGCAAGCGAGAGGGCGAGGGGAGCGCTGGCGCTGAGCGGTGCTCACTTGGAGCGCGGAGAGCTAGCAAGACGAGCTTGATTCCATGTCCCCCGCTGCCTCCCTGCCAGACTCCCGAAGATGATGGCCATGAACGCCAAGCAGCCTTTCGGCATGCACCCCGTACTGCAAGAACCCAAATTCTCCAGCCTGCACTCCGGCTCTGAGGCCATGCGCCGAGTTTGTCTCCCAGCCCCGCAGGTACGTAGCGGAGCATAATTACCGCTCTAAGGCACATTTTTTGACAGGCACTAGCTTCATGTTTTTTTCATGTCGCCCAGAACAATCGCCGCTGTCTGAACCCCTCGCCTTGTCTCCCCCACGCTCTCTCGCGGCGCTCTCTCTCTCTTGCTCTCTCTCTCTCTCTCTCTCTCTCTCTCTCTCTCTCTCTCTCTCTCATTCATGTCTCTGATCCACACGTCTGTTCCAACAGAGAAGCTGCCTCCGTATTAATTTTTATGACCTGGGCTTTGAGGAGAGGCATCTCGGTTGCTTGAAAATGTGTTTTAATCCTGAGTTGACAGTATTCCCCACTGACCGTGCTGTGCGCCTTCTCGCTTGCAGCTGCAGGGTAATATATTTGGAAGCTTTGATGAGAGCCTGCTGGCACGCGCCGAAGCTCTGGCGGCGGTGGATATCGTCTCCCACGGCAAGAACCATCCGTTCAAGCCCGACGCCACCTACCATACCATGAGCAGCGTGCCCTGCACGTCCACCTCGCCCACGGTGCCCATCTCCCACCCGGCTGCACTCACCTCGCACCCGCATCACGCGGTACATCAGGGCCTCGAGGGCGACTTACTTGAGCACATCTCGCCCACGCTGAGCGTGAGCGGCCTAGGGGCTCCGGAGCACTCGGTGATGCCGGCGCAGATCCACCCGCATCATCTAGGCGCCATGGGCCACTTGCATCAGGCCATGGGCATGAGTCACCCGCATGCTGTAGCACCGCACAGTGCCATGCCCGCGTGTCTCAGCGATGTGGAGTCAGACCCTCGAGAGCTGGAAGCGTTCGCCGAGCGCTTCAAGCAGAGGCGCATCAAGTTGGGGGTCACCCAGGCGGACGTGGGCGCGGCTTTAGCCAATCTTAAGATCCCCGGCGTGGGCTCGCTCAGCCAGAGCACCATCTGCAGGTTCGAGTCTCTTACTCTGTCGCACAACAATATGATCGCTCTCAAGCCGGTCCTCCAGGCCTGGCTGGAGGAGGCCGAGGCCGCCTACCGAGAGAAGAACAGCAAGCCGGAGCTCTTCAACGGCAGTGAGCGTAAGCGCAAACGCACGTCCATCGCCGCGCCAGAGAAGCGCTCACTCGAAGCCTATTTCGCCATCCAGCCACGTCCTTCATCCGAGAAGATCGCGGCCATCGCGGAGAAACTGGACCTTAAAAAGAATGTGGTGAGGGTCTGGTTCTGTAACCAGAGACAGAAACAGAAACGAATGAAATACTCTGCTGTCCACTGATTGCGGCGGGTGCGGCGTCCGGAGGAGCCTGGAGAGCCTAATGGCATCGCCCCCTTCCGATGGGAGGGGACGTTACGGGACACTCCAGGGTGTTTCCTGGCAGGTCAGGTTCTTTCCCCTCCACCCCCCGAGTCACAGACTTTCCCCCTTTGTCCTGCTTAATTGCCTCCTGGCCATCTTTCCCTCCTTTATCTCTCTATCCCCACCAAAAAAGTTCTGGCGCTAGGAGGAAAAAAAAAAAAAAATTTTAAGGGAAAGCATAACGGGACGTTGTGCTGTCCGTGGTGCTGAAACTCGGTCTTGCTCTTGAGACAGCAGGATCCCAGGCCTGCAGCCTTGAGACACACAGGCTTGTGAATTGATCCGGCCATCCGACCGACCGCAAGGAGAAAGTACCACTTCTTGGCTAGGCATTATTAGGCAAGGGCGAAGGTAAGGAAAAGAGCGATAGATAATACTATAAATTCTAGGATATTAAGCGGGACACAAACATGGAGATAAACTAATTTATTAGAGTATATAAAACACATATGTTTCCAAAGGATAGCCTTATAATAATTCCCTTCTGCGCCTGAATTCTTCCCGTTGTATCGGTTTGTTTACCGTACATTCTCACAAGTAGCATGGGTTAAGTTCAGGACAGTGTGCAAAGTGTTGGGAGTTCTGGGCTGTTGCTAGTCAGAAGGATTTCCAAGTAAGGTGGGCCCAACCCAGACTGAAAATACTTGCGATGTCTTCTTGACTGTTGGTGAGCAGAAGCCAGCGCTAGCTCTGGCTCTCTTCATCGACCTTTCAGAAATTGAGTATTTATTTGCCTTTTGGAGGGGCGAGGTTGGTGGTTTCAGATCAGACCAGATGAAGAAGAAGAGTTCCTTCCTCATCTCAGCTCACTGCTCTGGTCAGAATGTCTGCCCAGTGTTCACAAGTGACTGTAACTTCAGGAATCATATGCAAATCCTTCCTAAACATCTAACCTAACTGTTGCACTTTTATAACTGTGGCTGCTGGCATAGCTAGTTCTTGTTACTTATTTAACTCTGCGTTCCTTGCCCCGCTATGTGTGCCTCTTGTGGAAGTTCCCATATACTTTTGAGCAGCGCCAAGAGCAGGACCACAGAACCAGACCCTTCTCCCGCTGCAGCCACAGTTCCCGCGAATTTTATTTTTCGTTGCTTCATGTAGTTTGTGTGTTGCCGTGTGACTTTTGGTTTCATTTTTGGAATAGATACAAATAAAACATTGCATCTCTTCTCTTTATCCCTTATAATACTTCTAAAATAAATGCTTTATTTTTCAACCTGAATTGCAGTCGTTTTCCTTTCCTGGTGCTAAAGGTAGTTCGACTTGAAAACTTGTCTCTCTTCCCATTCCCTTCTCAGGCACTCTCACACCCTTACTACAAACTCAAGGCTATATCTGGATCTCAAATGTCTTCAAAGGCAATCCCCTCCACTTCCTGATGCCAAACTGTCACACTACTCTCTTAACTTGGAAACTTGGAAGCCTGGCTGATAGGGAGTTCAAACTCCAATCCTGCCACTCAAAAGCCAAATCACCTTGGGGCTGGTTTCCTAACTTTCTCTGTCTCCTGGTCAATATTGTTGGTCTACGGAAGGAATACCTATTACCCAACTCTCACTGCTATGCTCAAGACTGGGTAAGACTTTTTATTGAAGGTGTCTGGTAGGTGGTACGTGGTACTTTATAAGAAAATACTATTTTAAAGGATTCAAACAGCTGGAGAGATGAGGAAATCGAGGCAAAGAGGGATAAAAAATTTGCTTGGACAGATTATCTGCAACCTCTTCCAAATTTCTTCATTTGAAATTGTCACCCAAAGATCATCCCAGAATAGTGTATCTTGGCAGAGGGATTAAGAGGCCTGTTGCAAAATACCTATGCACCCAGCAGATGCCAACAAATGCAGTGCCTTTCTCTCTTTGCACTCTATACGAGCGGAAACTTTTCGAATGTGTGTGAGTCTTAGAAACACGTTTGTGGTTTAAAAATTAATGCAACAGAACCAGGAGTCGTCTGCACATTTCCCGGGTGCATCTTCAAAGAGCTGGCTCCTCTGCCTTTGGCCCGAAGTTCAGAGTAAAGCAGGCTTCAGAGTAAAGCAGGCTTCGGTTCTGTGTCCTGTTCCCGCGCAGTCACGTCCATCCCCCCCCCCCAACCTCTGTAAAAGCAAACTTGTGGATAGCCCCCAGTTCCTCAGGCCTCAGCCCCTCGCACCCGACTTGCGTAACCACCCCAGCAATTCCTCCACCTCCCTCTCCATCGGTGTCCTTTAATAATAAATGCCCTTATGCCATTACATTATATTGTGGGTTTTGAAAATTTAAAATACGGCTGATGCAATATTAATTGCCTATAGTGGTATAAAACACAGGGCCGGAGCCCAGCCGGGCTGCAGACGAGGCGGCCGAGAATGTCCCGCGCCTAAGCGAAGCGCTCCAGACGGGCGCGCCTTTGCCGGCTGCTGGGTTTCCTGCAGGTAAGAGCTCTCAGACTTTTTGTCCCTCAAGAAAGATATTCATCTGTATCAACTTTTCGAACGTTCCCTGCTGTTACTTAGTTAACTTTTAAAAGAGTAACCACCGCAAAAGTTTGTGAGATTTTTTTTTGGAGAGGTAGAGAGAAGTTGCCTGTCTGGAACGCACTGGGTTAAGAGTTCTAACCGCGCTTCTACTCCTCTCGGTGTTGCGGGTGCTCCGCTTGGTTGGGGTACCTTGACCATCTTTTACCTGCGGGCGGGAGCAGAGGCCCAGTCTACAAAGCGCCCCACCTTCTCCCTCCCTCTGAGTGCTCCCGGCAGGCTCTGCTCTCTCTCTCCCCCTTGGCTTGCCCAGAAAGCTAGGGGAGATGTGGTTTCCCCAGGATAGTACAGTGGCCTCTGACACTGTCCGGTGGAAGCACAGATCTTGCGGGGAGGGGGTGACAGCCTATTGGGGTTCTCACTGGCATAGTTTGCATCAGTGGGCCATTTCCTAACACCGTGACCCCCGAAAGTCACCTCACCTCAGCTTTTGCCTATAATGACATCTAACTAATTTGAAACGTAATTTGAGTGCTCCTTTCAAGAGCTTCTGGAGCAGATTTGTCTGTTTTAATTCCCACCAGCTTGCAACATTCACCATTCAAGCCCTAGCTAGAGTTCTTTGGCCCCCTATCAGGAGAAAGTGAGAGCAATGGTTTGGGCTGTGTGTATAGAAGGCGGCTCTGGACCTCTGAAGGTGGAGGGCTTTGAGTGCTCTCTGGGATCAGGAAAAAGTAGTCTAGGCACTTTCCTGTCTTGACAAGGGGGCTTAAGTCAGGCAGACACGACTGACTGGCAGAATCAGAAGTCAGGAGTCCTGGGTTCCTTATGTGTGGTCTTTGGCCAGTGGCTTTCTCTCTGTCTGTGTGCCCGAGAGTGACTGCTTTCTTCAGTGTTTCTTATCCAATGTTCAGCTCTGATTCTGACCTGGAGTAGACTACGGACATCTGTTGAATGTATGAAATGTCAACTTTGTAAAGTGAAAACATCTCAGGTTAAAACAGAGTCAACAGGAAGACAGACTACTACACATGGGCACCCAGGTCAGGGGAAGGGTGGTTTGTGCTATGTTTATTCAAAGGCAGTCAGGTTCCTTCCTCCTAAATGGATGAGGTGGTGCCTTACCCAATGGTGATCATGACTACACCACCGTGTGCGCCTGTGACATAGAGCCCTGGAATGGTGAGGGGGTCACAGAAAAGGAGCAGAGAGTGGCTAGTGACATCCTCTTGCATCCCGAGGCTTGCATTTAAGCTGAGGTTCCTGATTTCCTGCCGAGAAGAAAACTGCCTTTGCTCTGCTCAGATCAAGAGCAGAAGAACTCTTCCCCCTTTTACTAACGAGCTTCTCCTGTGCCTTTACCTGATAAACTGAAAGACAGAACATAAGAAAAACTATCTCCCAGGGTGGCTCAGATGATTAAATGGGATCACATTACACAAAGCAGAGTCGTGACTCTTGGCAGACAAGAGGAATACCCCCCCCCTTCAAAACAGGAAAGTGGGAGTGTCATGGGATAAGGTCAAGGCTTAACCGTGAACTAGACTGACCTGCCTACAACTGTTGAGAGCCACAGTCTGGTTCTGTATAAAAGTGAGGATGGTCGTGCCTCTGAACTCAATGTGTTACAACTTGGAAAGTGTAAATTAAATAGCTTTGCACCCAGTGGATGGAAGGTACACAGAGAAGACATCTTTACCCTCTGGGAATCTCCTGAGAATGCATTTTTCCCATTGGCAGAACTTGGTCCCTAGTCCCTTGACTTGAACTTTCCCAAAAAGGACAGTGAGGAATGGAATTTTAGAGTCGTTGACTCCTCCCACTGCGTCTCTATTTTGCCTTGAACCAGGATGCAGGAGCCTAGGATATAGCTCCTGGAGCTGCCTCCTTATTTTTACTTTTGAAGGTCTTGGTTAGGTCTCTCCTCTTCTTGTTTTTGTTTGTTTTTGTTTGTTTTTGTTGTTTTTGTTTTTGGAATGGGGTATACTATATCCCCAGGGTATTCTTGAACTCCATTAGCTAGTTCGTACCTCCACCTCACTGCCTGTGTTCCCTGATACTCCCAGATAGCACCTTGTTTTACACAGCAGTAAAAGAGGTGAGCTCCAGGAGAGCAAATCTACCGCCGGCTTTACATCTGCTTCCCAGAATGCTTCTCTGGGGCTCTCAAACAGCGAGCCTCTCACGCAGATGCTTCTTAGTTCACTGAACAATAATTATATCTAAAATGTTTAGAGGGTTTCTGTATACCTGACCGATTTATGTACTTTACCAGCATTCATTTTGTAATTCCTACATACAGTGAGGAGGAGGATGAATGATGGGTGAATGGACTGATTGATGATGCTGGGGATGGAGTCCTGGGTGCCTCCTCCCTTTTGAAGGCAGGGTCTTGCTATAGCTCCGGTAACCGAAAGTGGCTGTGTAGACCAGACTGGCTAGGAACTCTCCTCCTCTTTCAGCCTCCCAAAGGCCAGAAGGATAAGTGTAGTCCTCGGTGTAATTTAAATTCCATACAGAGGGTGCTCACGACAAAGAGAATACAGCAGTTAAGAAGATCTAGGTAAATTTCTTTGACCAATCTTTTCCCCCTGTGCGTGGAGTGCGGGGCAACCCAGGCTAGAGCAGAGAAGGAGAGCCTCCTGGGATGAAGGCAGCACAGAGAGGTGGTGTGGAGCGAGACTGCAGTGGTCCAGTCTTGGCTCAGCTGTGCCCGCCCCACACCGCCACCTTTCACCTCCAACAGACGGTCGGTGGTCCCTGTGCAGTCCTTCTGCCTCCTCGCTGTTCCTCCCCCAACCCCGCAGGCACCAGCCGGAGACCGCCCAGGGCCAGATCCCCGGGGCGCCGCGGAGCACTAGCCTGGGCGGCAGTCAGAGCCCGCAAGGGCCCCGCGGGCGAATTAGCCTCCGGTTCGATCGCTACTTTCCGATCAGGTCAGGTTTCCCTCCGCCCTGGACGCTGCTTCCCCGGCAGCCCGGCTCCCCGGGCTCCCCTCGGGGTCGAGGGTCATGGGCGCCTCCGGAGGGGCTTCCCCTAGGCTGCGCGGAGCCCCTAGGCTGCAGATCTCGTGTGGTCTTTCTTAGCCCTCTCGCCGAGACCCCGCAGCCGCTCGGTCCCAAAAGCAGTCCCCAGCCTCAGCTCAGCTGCCTTCTGGTCTGTATAGGTGAAACCAGACAAACACCTAGCTTGCTCTCGGTTTTTTTTTTTTGTTTGTTTGTTTTTTTTTTTTTTTTTTTTGGTCTGCTTTCTCCCCACTATCACTTAATATTGTAAAAAACTTTTTTTGATCTCTAGGATTTCAAACACAAGAATGCCAACCGTTCATCCCGGGGTAACCCAATTTTCTGTTGGTTTTCTTTGGGCCTTAGTGTCTTTTTATTTTGAATTACTGGCAGGAGGCACCGCCCCTCCATAGTTTTCCGGGTCTGGTAGTATCCCACCCGGAATCTCACCTTCTCTCTCCCTGGCTGCTCACCCTAAAGGCGTACTTCAGTCAGTCAGTCCGGCTCCACTCCCTACCGCTCCCCTTGCCCGAGGCTTCGCCAGGCGGTCCAGCTCTGGGCAGATCGAGTTGGTGTCTAGCTCTCATAAATCAGAACCATAAAAAGCTTACTTTCGCATGCACTCAATTTCTACCAAACCTAAACTAATTGCATAAATTCCTTTAGGCCACTCAGAGTTGCTCTCTGGGCTGGGATCTGATCAATTAGTCATTAGGTACTCCATTAGCTGGGGTTTAAGCTGCCTCATATAAATGTCTCCTGTCAATTTGCTTGTAATTGAATGAATAAAAAAGGGTACGATTATTAGCACAGAAGATCAGAGGGAGGAGAGGTCAGTTTTATTCAAATATGCTAAAAATGTCTGGATCTAACAACAACAATAGCAATTAGCAGACACTGAGACACACCAAGAATTCCTAGCTACTGAAGGAAAAGCCCCGACTACAGGCACACACTCAGCAACCTTAGTGTTAGGCTCTGATGTACCACTGTGGGAGGCTGTCTCTTCCACTCTAGACATCGGAGTTTCCCCCGTCAAATGAGATAGGTCGAAGTGATCCTTTCCCCCTCCCCTTCCCTTCCCTCCCCTCTCTTCCCCTCCCTTCCCCTCTGTCCCTTTCCTCTCCCCTTCTCTCTCTTTCCCTCCGCTTTCCACCTCTCTCCTCCCACTTTTCCATTCTGGACCTCAGTCCTCACTCCCACCCCACACCCATGTAGCCCAGGCTAACAACTTGGTAAGTAGTTGACTGACCTTGGATTTATGATCTTCCTACACCCTCCACCTCCTAAATTCTGGGACTACGGGTGTGAGCCACCACACAGGGCAGAATTAAATTTTATTAAATCTTTATTGTTTTGCCCCCTCCAAGTGAGTCCATTTCTCCAGTAAGATGAGTTTCTTTTCGATGTACACAGCTATTATGGTTCTGGGGAACACACAGGCATAGAAGAATTGGAGGGGACCCTAAAGTGGTGGTGTGGATTTTCTGCTGGGAGAGAATTCAGAGTGCCAGTGTTTGCTGCAAAGGTTTCCATCCATCCTTGCTTGGCCGAAACCCCAAATGGCACCTTGAGCATCTCCCAGTAGAGAAATGACAGAAACAGTCATCACTAGTAAACCCACTACACTACACAGGCATTGGCAGAGTGCAAAAGAGCCTGGGGTTATTTGCAAAGACCTGAGTTCCAGACTTACTCTCTTCAGTTTGAATCAGACAAGTCTATTGAAGTCCCAATGCCTCAGTTTCCCTAGGGCTTTAACTTGAAGAATTTGAACCAGACAAGTTTTTAAAAGATTTGTGGGCTCCTTTTAGATAATGAGGAAAATGCTCTCTCTTCCAGATTTTTAAAAGATACCTTTGCAAACTCAACTAATTTGCCAGTTTCTTGGGAACCTCCAGGACTCATGGTCTCAGGTCGAGTTAGGACTCAAACTCTGAACCAATGACTGGGGTTCCTATTTAACATACCAAAGTGGACCTGGCCTTGAAGTTTTCCCAGCATCCCTGAGTCCTACCTGTTACAGGGCATGGCTGGCATGACTCCCTATCTATCCTAAACTTCTCCAGTCCAGGACTGGGCTGCCTTCCCTCTACCTGCTCTTCCCTATATAACTAGACCATTTCGATTACCCAGTCTTTTCTTCATCTACCCCTTATTTACTTTCCTGGTCTCTTGGTCTGGCTCCTCTTCCCCCCCTCCCCCGGCCCCCATGGCCCAGCTCAGGGTCCTGATCACTCTGGACTCTTGCAGACCTCACTGCTTCTGGCTATCTGTGTTCCCTCTTTTATCTACAATAAACCCTTTCCTCCTCTATACGTTGAAGTAGTTGTGTCCTTTCTTTTTCTGTTTCCTTTTCTCATTCACCAGCTTAGAACCTTAGATGAGGTGAGTTATATCTCTTTGTATGTGACTACCTGAATAACACTGCAATCAGTTTAGCAAACCAGAAAGAAGCTCACGGAAGGCAAAAACAAGGTCCTGGCTAGATGGAGTGAGTTTCCAGCAAAGCCTCCAAATGCAAAATGAGTTTTCAGGGCAGAGGGAAAGGGCCATGATCTTTGCTGTCAGCAGAGATTCCAGCCTTGCTGTGGCCCTCTCCTGTTAAGTAGCCATTGCACCACTGTGCTGTGTTTGTGGTTTGGAATATTTGGGTTTTGACATGTATTTGGCTTCTTTTTCTTTTTCCTTAGCATAGCAGTACAATTACAATCGGGCTGGTGACCTTTAATCCACTCTTTGGGAGGATGAGGCAGGAGGATTGTTTCAGCCAGAGAATTATTGGTTCCCATCTTTAGAAAAATAAAATAAAAACATGTTTGCAAAAAAGATTTGTGTGTGTGTGTGTGTGTGTGTGTGTGAGTGAGAGAGAGAGAGAGAGAGAGAGAGAGAGAGAGAGAGAGAGAGAGAAAACAGAGGTAGTGAATCCCCTTGGAGCTAGAGTTACAGGCAGTTGTGAGCTGCCTGACCTGGGTGCTGGGAACTGAACTTAGGTCCTCTAGAAGAGCAACAAGTATCCTTATGAACGGAGCCATCTCTTAGGCTTCACTCCTCCCAACGACATTCTTTTGAGCCATCTCTTAGGTCTCACTCCTCCCAACGACATTCTTTTTTTGTTTGTTTGTTTTACTGAAACTTTTTTTCCCTCACATAACATATCCTGACTATGCCTTCCCCACCTTCTACACTTCCTAGGCCCTCTCCACTTCTCTTCTCATCCAGATTCACTGCCTCTCTGTCTCTCATTAGAAAATAAACAGGCTTCTATGAGATAGTTATAAAGTAGTATACATTGTAATGAAATATAATAAGACAAAACAAAACTAACACATTATAATTGAACATACTTAAGTAAACAGAAGGAAAAGAGCCCACAAGAGGGCACAAGAAACAGAGCCCACATGCACACACTCAGGAATCCCATAAAACTGAATTGGAAGCCATGATCTATATGCAAAGGAGCTGTGGGGTAAAAAGAGAGAAGTAAAACACACATAAGTAAAAATTAAAAAAAAAGAAAGATAAAACTAAAGAAGAAAATATAAAGGGAAAAACCCTGACATGACATTATGACAAGAAACCTCACAGGATTTCTGTGAGTTCCTTTCTGCTGACCATGTGCCCCTGGGAAGGTGGCCTCCACCTAAGACTAGTTTGTTTCCCCAGTGAGACTTCCTTGAAGGAAACTGTTGTCATATTCAAGTGGTCAAATCCTAGTCATCTCAAAAAACAAAGTGGATCTGAAAGAAAGGGCTACCAAGTGTGCCATGTCCTGGGTTCTAGTTCTCACACTTCTGGGACCATGTGCTTAGAGGTATGACCCACCCACTCCTTCCCCTTTCCCTCCCTTCCCTTCTTTTTCCTTCCCCGGGTACTGAGTGTATGTTTATGCACCACATGTGTGCAGTTGTCCCCAGAGGTCACAGGGGGTGGACCTCAAGTTACAGATGTTTGTGAGCAACACAATGTGGGTGCTGTGAACCAATCATAGGTCTTCTGAAGAACAGCAAGTGCTCTTAGCCTCTGGCTATTCCCCAGACCCATATACCTCATCTTATAGAAGGTACTAATAGCATCCTGAAAGCCATTCTCCTGACCTAATTACCTCCTTGAGGCCCCTAAGTTGGGGGTTAAGGCTTCAGCTTAAAGGCTGAGGTGGCACAATATTCAGTTTATAGCTTAAAGCTTACTGTGTCTCACAGAGTGGGTTGATATGCTATTCTATACACTAATATGTGGCCTACAAGAACAAAATATTAATTAGTGTAAACTTTTTGTTTTAGGGCAACAATTTAATTCAAACATAGATTAAAATCATTCTCTCCCATAACAGCAGGGAATGAATTCCACAACATCTTGAAGATACTAAAATTTGCAGGTACTCATGTCATTTATTTAAAACCCAACAGTATTTACATGACTGTACTAGCTAGTTTTGTGTCAACTTGACATAGCTGGAGTTATCACAGAGAGAGGAGCTTCAGTTGGGGAAATGCCTCCACAAGATTCAGCTATAAGGCATTTTCTCAATTAGTGATCAAGGGGGAAAGGCCCCTTGTGGGTGGGACCATCTCTGGGCTGGTAGTCTTGGGTTCTATAAGAGAGCAGGCTGAGCAATCCAGGGGAAGCAAGCCAGTAAAGAACATCCCTCCATGGCCTCTGCATCAGCTCCTGCTTTCTGACCTGCTTGAGTTCCAGTCTTGACTTCCTTGGTGATGAACAGCTGTATGGAAGTGTAAGCTGAATAAACCCTTTCCTCCCCAACTGCTTCTTGGTCATGATGTTTGTGCAGGAATAGAAACCCTGACTAAGACACATGACTCTACACACATCATCCTTTGTACCTTACATTATCTCTAGATTAAATAGAATCCATAGTACAGTATAAATACTATGTGTGGTGACTGTTTTAGCTCATTAATAGATTGTCAAAGTAGGGATTTTAGTTAAGTTTAGCTGATTCAAGAAAGGATGAGACATTGGTTCAAAAACAGTAAAGTGGCAGATTTTAGCTATTTTTGGAGGAACAAAAAGCTTACTGTGTGTCATAGAGTGGGTTCTATGTTCACTGTTCAAGTCAACAGTGGCTGGTTCTTTTATTTTAAACAGCTTGAATATTTTTGAAATAGTGAGAATTCTCTAGACAATGAGACAAAGTCACGCTTACTGTATGTCTGAGTTAGGGCTTTTCTTCTGTGAACAGACACCATGACCAAGACAACTCTTATAAGGACAACATTTAATTGGGGCTGACTTACAAGTTCAGAGGTTCAGTCCATTATCATTAAGGCAGGGAACAGGGCAGCATCCAGGCAGGCATGGTGCAGGAGGAGCTGAGAGTTCTACATCTTCATCTGAAGGCTCCCAGCAGAAGACTGGCTTCCAAGTAGCTAGGATTAGAGTCTTAAAACCCACACCCACAGTGACACAGGGCCACACACTCTAATAGTGCCACTCCCTGGGCCAGGCCTATACAAACCATCACACTCTGCAAATGGTTATTGTGTTGTTGCCCTAGTTCCTGTGGCTGTAATAAATATCCTGCCCTGAAATTAGGGACTTAGAGAAGAGAGGACTTATTCCAGCTTACACTTCCAAGTAGCACACTGAGGAAAGACAGGGCTGGAACCTGGAGGATGCAGGAACTGAAGCAAAGACCATGGAGGGATGCTGCTTACTGCCTTGTTCTCCATGGCTCATGTTCAGTCAGCTTTCTTACAAGGCCCAACTCCCTCTGTCTAGGGGTGGTGGTGCCTCCCACAGTGTTCTGAGCCCTACCACATAAATCATCAATGAACACAATTTCTCACAGACACAACCTGGAGCCAATCTAGTCTGGGCAATCCTGCGATTGAGACAGCTCCCCTCCCCGCACTCCCCGACAAAGACAAGTGTATGTGTGTGAAATCATATATGTTTGTTGTGTAGGCATTTGTGTTCAAGGGTGAGAGAGCACAGATGGAAACCAGAGGTTGTCTTGGAGCATCTCCCTCCATCACTTTATAGTCACCAAAGCATGGTTTCCTGCTAAACCTGAAGCTTGCTGATTCAGCTGGGCTAGCTCACCAGCTTGCCCAGAGATTCCCTGTCTCTGTCTCCTGAGTACCGGGATTACTGATGGACTACCAGCCATATCCATTGGCTTTTATGTGGGTGCCGGCGATCCTAACTCTGGTCTTCACGATTGTATGGTGCATGCTTTATCCACTGAGCCATCTCCCCTTGCCTGTATTCTTCAAAGAAAATGAAAGGACAAGGTATGTGCATGTCCAGTTCAAATATATTACTCTCTCTGTTATATCTGTGAATTCAAGCCCCATAGGTATGGAAAATCTATTGCTTGTGTTAAAAAAAAAAAAAGAAACAACCTCCTAGTGATCATTTTGGAAGACTTGATATTTAACAAATGTTTGAAACCAAGTTGGTGAATGAACTTTTCTATCTTTCTGTGGTTTTCTGAGCTCGCCACCTTGCTAGGTTTGTTCCCTTGGGAGAAAAGAGCCGATGCTTTCAAAGGTGAGATTGGAAGGGTTTTTCTGGGAAAGAAGGCTTACTCTTGTCCTGCAAGGCATAACTAGATGGGAAATAAAAGTCACCCAGAGAAAGGACTTCAACTGCAGCCATGGAACAAAGTCTTAGCAGGCATCAAAGCTGAGCTATGACCCCATCTGATCAGAGCCCTGGAGTAGAGAGTCTGGTGAGTTCCAGGAGCCGAGGGGAAGATGTCAGGTGTATGGCTGGATGAGATGGCCTCTCTTGTCCTGAGTGCTGAGCCGGCCATGTTTTCTACAGGTCATCCCCAGCTTCTCCTGGTGGAAGTGTAAAGGTGCTGCCGAGACAAAACCACACACAACTTCCAGAGTACTGAGGAAGACAAGCATTAGCTAAGTATTGTTATTCTTTGCATTTGCTTTTAGAATATCAAAGTTCTACGGATAAAGCATTAGGCTTGGTTCTCTAGTAATTTAGTAGATTAGAAAACTCTAGGATTCCTGCCTAACTGTAGTGTTAGTACAGGAAGCCATGGGGCTGCCATTCAAAAGTCTGTGAAGAGGAAACTGGATTTCTTTCTTATTGTTATTTACTGATAAGATATTTTATTCTCTTCTAATTTCTCCTTTAGAAAAAAAAATAGAAACATGCTACATAAGGACCAAAAGTTTAAGAGAATCAAAAGTAGATCTTGTCTCAAAAAAAAAATGTTAAAAACAAGAGTTGTAAGGTAGCAAGTGGTTGTGAATTTGGCTATTAGGGAGAGGCCTTGCCTGTAATCCAAACACTTTCCTTAGCCCGGTTTTTAAGGCCTTCCTTCTCATGTCTCCTTAGTTCTTTCTGTTTGTTTGTTTGTTTTTGACAGAGGGTCTCACTGTGTAGGCCTGACCAGCCTGAAATTCACTCTGTAGGCCAGGCTGGACTCTAGAGATCTACCTGTTTCTGCTTCCCTCGTACCATTTCTCCTTTCTCCTGATCAGATTGGATATCTGGGAGGCTCGATTGGATATCTGGGAGGCTCGGTACCTGTGACTTGTTCATTTGGGCCAGTGAGTGTTCCAGAGTCTGCAGGCAGTGCAGAAAGCACTAAGTAAATAGGGATGCAAAAAATTAAGTTAAGTTAAACCAACAAACGCACAGCTCCAGCATCCACGATTGTTTATGTTATTTTTACTAAAATAGGGATTCTTCAGGAACCTCAGACACCGAACACCTTGGGCTGCCCTTTCCAGAGAGCTCTTCAGTGGTGAGTGGTGCAGGCTGGTGGGTGTAAACTAGAGAATCCTGCTCCAGGTGCTGCACACTTAAGGTTTCTCTTCAAAATAAAAGTAATTAAGGTTTCTCTTCAAAATAAAAGTCATCGGCAAAGATATAGCCCATGTTGTGATTTGCCCAGGGTCACAGCGTTAAGAAATGGCCCACTGATGATACACACTAGGCCAGTGAGAACCCCAAATCTGACTCTGTTGTCACACTCTCCCCCCAGGGTCAAGGCCACTGCACTATCCTGGGGAAAGCCACATCTCCCTGGCTTCCTGAATGTTACCTTCCAGCCCTTTTATTGAGTATACTCTATGAACATTTAAAGATTTGTTTTTTAGAAAAATTTGTTTTTATTTTTATGTTAAAGATTTGTGAGGCTGGAGAGATGGCTCAGCAGTTAACAGCACAGGCTGTTCTTACAGAGGATCCTGGTTTAATTCCTAGCATCTACAGAGTGGGCTCACAACAAATCATAGCACAATTTCTAGGCATCTGATACCCCCTTCTAACCCCACGGGCACAGGTTCACATCTAGTGCACAGACATCCATGTAGGCAAAAACAGTCATGCACAGAAGATAAAATAAGTCTAAAAATAATTTTTTAAAAAAGAGGTTTTTCTGGGGGGGGGAGTTACAGCAAAATAACAGAAAGAAAAAGAACAAGACTGGGGGCTGGAGAGTTGGCTCAGTGGTTAAGAGCGCTTGTTCTTGCAAAGGACCTGGGTTTGATTCCCAGCACCCACACGGAGGTTCACAACCTCCTCAAGAACAAGGTATACCTGTGGTTCACAGACATACTTGCAGGCCAACTACCCATGCCCACAAAATAAAACAAATCTTTAAAAATATTTTTTAAAAAAATGTTAAAAGAAAGAAAGAGGTGTCATAGTTCTTTTAATCAAAGCACTTTGAAAGCAGAGAAAGGTGGATCTCTATGAGTTCAAGGCTAGCTTGGTTTATATAGATACAGAGCAAGTTCTGGAGCAACCAGGGCTACACAGGGAGAATGGTCCCAGCAATAGCAATGCTGCTTCTTCTTCTTCTTCTTCTTCTTCTTCTTCTTCTTCTTCTTCTTCTTCTTCTTCTTCTTCTTCTTCTTCTTCTTCTAATGGATGCTATCCTGTCAGTGATATGCGTAAGATTATCACCAACAATTTCTTTCAAACGTGTCTTTCTTCATCTCTGTCCCCTGTTGAAAACTTGAATTAACTGAGGAAAAATGTTTGCTGGTACTAGGTGTAGTGGCACACATCAGTAATCCCAGAATGTGGAAGGCAGGGGAAGGAATGAGGATTGGGAATTTGAGACTAGCCTAGGCTATGGAGGAAAGTCCTGTCTAAAAGGATACTTCTTAAGTTGTGCTTCCCCCCCCCCTTTCCTCTGTTTTTCTACTTGCAGTGGCTCTCAGCCTTCCTAATGCTGTGACCCTTTAACACAGTTCCTCAGATCGTGGTGGCCTCCAGCCATAAAATTATTTTTACTGCTACTTTCATAACTGAATTTTTGCTACTGTTATGAATCGTAATGTTAATCTTTGGAGATAGAGGTTTGCTGCAAGGCTCTCAACCCACAAGTTGAGAACCACTGATTTAGGGTGCTCTGACTTTACTGTCTCCTTGCTTCCATAAAGTAGTGATTTTTCGTTTTATTTTTTGGATAGGCTAGATTCCCAGAGAAGACTCACCGTTCCCAGTCTGGAGGGTTTATGCCTGAGTGTTCACATTCACGTTACTGCATGGATGAAAAAAAGAAAAAAGAGTGGAATTGTCAGCGTTTGAAATTTACGACTTTATTAATATCTGTTTTCTAGCTGATTTCTTACCCTTATAAGTTACTTTCATCATTGCTGCAACGAAAAGACTTGATGAAAGCAACTTGAAGAAAGGTTAGCCCAGCCTCAGCGGCGCACGCCTTTAGTCCCAGCACTCAGGAGGCAGAGGCAGGTGGAGCTCTGAGGTTGAGGTCAACCTGGTCTACACAGTGAGTTCCAGGACAGCCAGGGCTACGCGGAGAACAAAAGATTGATTCTGCTTTACAATGTGAGAGTATGTTCTGTCCATCAAAGCTGGGGAAGAGAGGTGATTGGAGCATAATGTAGCTAGTTGGCTAGGACCTCAACCCCTGGAATGGTGGGCGGTCCTTCCTCCATCCATCATACCTGCAACTTCCTTCGCGACATTTGTCTCTAAGGTGATTCTAGACCCTGTGAGGTTCGCAGTCAACACACGCCTTCACATGATCCTTAAACTGCCCTTACTGTCTGAATCAGAAATGCCTTTAGACAACATTTTCCAATGAATAAAAGTCTAGCATTCTGGCGATTTGGAGAAAGTTATTTGTTCACCGGGCCAAGGGGAAAGGGATCCACTAGGGAGATGGTGCACATGAGCAACTGCTTCTTAAAAACACTGAGCTATTCCCACTGAGTCTGTGACTAATCCACTTTCCGAGGCACAGGATCCTCTCCTACTTCACAAGGCAACAACTGAATTTGCTGTGCATTTCAGGGTGCTTATATGTCACCTATAGGTCCGTGTTTTAAGTATTGCTAACGCTTACTACAAGCTTAGGGTTTGGGAGACAGAGAAGTTGTAGCATTCAGTCTGACCTGCAGCTGCAAGGCTCCAGAGAGAGGATTTGAGGACTTCAGAGAGGGCCAGAGAGGCACACCATGCTCTATGTATCCCTTGAAACTGGCGTGGATAATCATGTCTGTTGCATTCTCACCCTTGCTAAGTCTATGTCATGTATCGAATTCTGAGACGACTCTCGAGCTGCTTCCACATCTGAGCGGCGTTTCTCAAGAGGCCCTATGTGTGTGTGGCTGCCTTACTTTAAGCCTGCTGATAGATGAAGGCGCTGGCAACGGGGTTAAAACGGAGAGTCAGTTGTAGTGAGGGCACCAGATATTATAGGTCTTATTTGGCTTCAAAGAAATTTTGTTTTCCTAAAGGACAGGGCACACACGTGTTGAAATGTGAGGTGGAAATTAATTGGTGAAACTTGTAACAGGTACACGGTAACCAGCTCAGTTGTCAGAGGCCTTGTCTTTTTTTTTGTTTGTTTGTTTGTTTTGTTTTGTTTTTCGAGACAGGGTTTCTCTGTATAGCCCTGGCTGTCCTGGAGCTCACTTTGTAGACCAGGCTGGCCTCGAACTCAGAAATCCGCCTGCCTCTGCCTCCCGAGTGCTGGGATTAAAGGCATGCCCCACTACAGCGCACGCCCGGCTAGAGGCCTTGTCTTAAACCACAGAGCAGTACGGAGCCTGGCTTAAAGGGGAAGGAAGGGCTTCCCAGTATCCATCTAGCTGAGACTGCTGTATATGAATGGAAGCAGTGTAAGCAAGTCTTCTCACTCCCCTAGAAAAGACAGAAATTATATTTCTAAAATACGGTATTGCCTCTTGTCTCTTATCATAAGATAAATGAAAATTTAAAACCACATGGAATAAGCCAAACATATCTATAAGCAAGACTGAGCTCACATACCACTAATGGGTGGTATCTTAGGTAAACCATCTTTTCTTTTGGCATGCTGTAAGCCCACATCCCAGAATGAGGATGTTCCAAATGCTATCCTTGCCCAGTATGGAAAGTTCCGGGCTAGCGTTTGGATCTCTGGATCCACCATGTATTTGCGATATGTGTGTGTGTGTGGGGGGGGCACAGGGGAGAGAAAGGGAGTTTTTGGTGTATAGTAGATTCTTTTTTTTTTTTTTTTTTTTTTTTTTTGGTTTTCGAGTCAGGGTTTCTCTGTTTAGCCCTGGCTGTCCTGGAACTCACTTTGTAGACCAGGCTGGCCTCAAACTCAGAAGTTCACCTACCTCTGCCTCCCAAGTGCTGGGATTAAAGGCATATGCCACCACCGCCCGGCATATAGTAGATTCTTAATGACGTGAAATGAAGAAAGAGTGCCGACTTTAGTTCTGCTCACTGTACACTCAGAATTTTCTGGTAAAGTAGAAAGGAAGGGGCAACAACATTAAACAGATTTAAAGGATTCTAGGAATGTCAGTGTTGTCACATAAACCTTCCTGAGATTATAGAAATGTTCTTTTGTTTCTCTAGGAAGGTCTTACCGTGTAGCCTAGGCTGGCCCAGAATTGCCAATTCTCTTGTCTCAGTGCTGGGATTACAGGATGCAGAAATATCCCTTATTGCCACTGTTTTCCATATCCATATGTGGCTGTGGAGTGCTTATAATATGGCCAGAGCAACCAAGAGACTAATCTTTGGTTTCATTAAAAAAAAAAAAAAAGCCAATGGTGGTGGTGGTGGTGGTGGCACACACCTTTAATCCCAGCACTTGGGAGGCAGAGACAGGCAGATTTCTGAGTTCAAGGCCAGCCTGGTCTACAAAGTGAGTTCCAGGACAGCCAGGGCTATACAGAGAAATCCTGTCTCGAAAAACAAAACAAAACAACAACAACAAAAAAACCCGAACCAACCAAACAAAAACCTCAGCATGCATTCCTCCTGCCTCTGTAGACAAGTGAAAGGTCACACAAGTAGGATATGAAAGTTAACTCTCTTTTTAAAAAAATATTACTTATTTATTTTTATTTATATGAGTACTCTGTAGCTGTCCTCAGAAACACCAGAAGAGGGCATCAGATCCCATTACAGATGGTTGTGAGCCACCATGTGCTTGCTGGGAATTGAACGCAGGACTTCTGGAAGAACAGTCAGTGCTCTTAACCGCTGAGCCATCTCTCCAGCCCTCATTTAATTTAATTTAAACTTAAAAGCCACAATAGCAGGTAGCTGCTATATTGGACAGTGTCTCTTTACCCCACTTCTTGGGAGGTGTGTGATAGTAGAGACATAGGAAATCATCTATTCTATAGCTGTATCTTGAGGTTTATATTCATACATGTATGTGCACATGTTTTCTCTGACTTCCATGATTTCTCTGAGGCTGTCTGCTTGAGAATGGGTGAGTGTGTTTGTTCAGAGCGAATCTGCAGTAACCCAGATCTTGAAGTCACTATGTACCTGAGGGTGGCCTTGAACTTTTGGTCCTTCTGCCTGCACCTCCCAAGCTGTGGGATTATAGTTGTGTGCCACCGTAGCTGGCTGAAAACAAGTTTTCAAATGGAGTGAGTTTAAAGAAAAACGCTTGCTAAAATTTTTAGTAAATACATTCAATAAATAGTGTGTGGGTGCATGCACATAGCACACAAAAGGATCACAGAATGCCTGGCATTTTGGAACTACCAGCTATATAGTTAGTTATGAAATTATGGTTACCCCACCACTGGTAGCTCAGCCAGTTCCACAGACTGGTAAGGTAAGGTCAAAAAACTTTCAAGGCTATTCCATTAGCATGGCTATTTGTTTTGATTCCAGAACTTGGAACTTTTTAGTCTTTTACAAATTAGAAATAAGTATAAAATGTAACAATCCTTAGGCCCATGTGACCAAAGCCTGAACCTTTCTCCCCGTTCTCCCAGTGGCCCCCATTGTTTTGAGGAATCTGATGTTTCTCAGGGCCTAGCTGCTCAGAGCCCAGTGGTACATCTTTCAGTGCATATCTCAGTATCTCATCCTTGGTGAGACAGGTTCCTGTCCACAGCAGCTGCAGGCAGAGCATGAGCACAGGCAGACAGTGTGCCTGTAATCCTGATTCTGTGGAAGTGAGCAGCTGGAGGTCTTGACCCCATAGTGTTGGCAACTTCCACGAGTCACCCACATCTTTTTCTGGATCTTTTTGATTCCATATCTCTCTCTGTCTTAGATGCTTGGTGGCTTTTCTGAGGCTTTCCAGAAACTTCCTTGAGGGCTTTTTTTCTCTCTAAGCAGTACGACATACGAGTGATTTGGGGCAGGACCTCAGCCCTGGCCAATGATGATGTCAATTTTCTTCCTTGTTTTCCTGAATGTTTACTTTAAAGAACACCATTGACACCCCACCCCACCCTCTCATGTGGGACATATTAAAAGAGACCAAAGGAAAAACCTCCAAACCACAAAACCATGCTCCAGCTCACAGGGCCTGCTCTGCAAGCAGCGTGCTTCCGACTGCAGAAAGTCCCCCTCCACACACACAAAATTTTTCTTTTTACACAGAAGATATGGCCAAATTCTGGGTGATGGAGAAATCTGCTTCATAGCCCAGCCAACCTGGTATGGGAAAAGTTGAAAAACTGTGTCAAAATATACAAAAAGCTTCCTTCCATCAAAATTTACAACTGCCAACCCCTGACCACTACCAGTCAGCCTAAAGGCATGGGGGAGGGGTGGGGGCGCTTAGCTGTCCCTGTGACACCTTGCTTGTGAGGAGTTATCTTCTGATAACACAGTTCCTCAGTGGAACCTGGTGTGAAGTCAGTGTGGGGAGCAGTGTAGACTCTAGGTAGCCACAGGAGCCTGGAAAGTAGAGGTAGGTGACTCTTGTCTGGAGGACTGACTGGCAGCCACCTTGGAGCTACCTCAGAGGGGAAGAGGGAGCAGAGGCACAGGGCATGCCTGGTTTGTTCTCATGGCAACCTGAAAGTGGAGCTGAGAGAAGGGGAGCTGAGGCTTTGGGTAAGAATGTCAGTTGGGCACTGGCCAGTGATGTGACCTTGGGCCTCACCACTGCTGTCTGGGAAATGGGGTGGGGATGGGAACAATAACTTTCCTCTTCCTCCTCCTCCTCCTCCTCCTCCTCCTCCTCCTCCTCCTCCTTCTTCTTCTTTTGTTTTTTTGAGACAGGGTTTCTCTGTGTATCGCTGGCTGTCCTGGAACTCACTCTGTAGACCAGACTGACTTTGAACTCAGAAATCCGCCTGCCTCTGCCTCCCAAGTGCTGGGATTACAGGCTTGTGCCACCACTGCCTGGTTGGAACAATAACTTATAGTCATTTCTATCTGGCACATGTGAGGATTTTACTTAAACACCCATGGTTCCTGCCCCCAGGAACTGGAGGTTTTAACTGGGGCTGGCAGAGACTGGGGTGGAGGGAGGTTCAGTTGTATAACATAGAAAGGCAGGGTTGGGAGTGAGCACTTCGGTGAGGTTAGAAAGGAACAGGTGCAACCCTTACTGAGTCCTTATGAGAAGCCATGCACCTACCATTAAATGCAGGACCTCATTTAAAACCAACACTAACGTTACAAGGCTGTGGCAGAGATGTTAAGTATATTACCCCAGGACACACAGGTTAGGAGGGTTTAAGTAGAAACTCTAGCCAGAAAGAAAATACACACACACACACACACACACACACACACACACGCACACACACACACATATACACTATATATAAACATAAAATATAACTATATGTAAATAAATATGAATAGATAGCTATATAAAATAAATATGTAAGTTTATATATAAATATACACGTATTTGCTATTATTTCTATTAGTATTTATTGTTGTGTGTTTATGTGTGATTTTTATTTTAAGTCTGTGTCCTGGGGTGGGGGTGGGGGTGGGGCTGTCAGAGGACGGCTTTGTGGAGTCGGTGATCTCCTTCCGCTTTTCCGTGGGTTTGTGGCTCAAATCTTCCGCCAAGTGCTTTACTGCAGCTTTACTAGTTGGGCCATCTCTGCAGCAGGCTCTGGTTTCTCCTTTTTCACCCAGCTTATTACCTCACAAGCTGTACTGAACCTTAAATAAAAATCCCTATGCCGGTCGAGCCCACAAACAACAGGAACTTAGTAAGAGGCAAGGGGCCAGCCAGCCTTGTCCTCAGTTCTGCTCCCCAGTAACTGGCCCTTCTTGGGTGACTCCACTAGAGTAAGACTCCAGAGAGCATTCTGCCGCATCCTGCAGAGTCCTGGAGGTAGGGCGCAGAAGAAAGGTGTGTACCGGAGAAGCTCTTCATCGGTGACCCCACCCCTTCCTCCACCCAGCCAGCAAGTGGGCGTGGAAACAGGGGTCGGCCAGAGTAAGGATCTTAATCCCCGCCAGGACTTCCAGGAGAGCACACCAGGGACCCAAAGCCATTCCAGTGGCGAGGTATCTTTGGCAGGTGTTTGACCCTGCAGGCCCTTTCACTCCTCCTCCTCTTTTTGGCACGCTCCCCAGGATCCTAACCCGCTTCTCCCAGGAACCGGTTCCTTGGAGATGAAAGCACAGAAAACGCAACAAGCCATCAGGCGGCTCTCACTCGATTGATTTTTACACAAAATTTGCCTTCATGCACGAAGGATGGAAAAAATGATCCCATAAATAATGGATAACAAAAACAAATGCAGGGAAGAAATCAATAGTCACACACTTGATACTGCAGGGAGATGGGGGAGGAAAATAAGAAGCCTGTTCCAGCCAAACGGCACCTCAGGGAACCCCTTTCAGTACTTCCTTCTGGGGAGGGAGAGGCCAGGCTTGCCCTGGGGACCTCTGGAGCCAGAGTGGGAAGTCCCTGGAGGGAAGGAGACAGAGATGAATATTCTCTCTCTCTCTCTCTCTCTCTCTCTCTCTCTCTCTCTCTCTCTCTCATCCTTGGTCTGCCTTAGGTCAACCATACCCTCCGGGGATGCCCTCATTTCCAGCCCAGGTTTCTCTCTGGGCTGTCTGTGACCTGAGCAACTCCGGCTTTTCAGAGCTGCCAAAATAACTTCCAAGCTTTTCTGTGGTTCTCTATCTACGGAAACTCAGCAGGCTGCACAGTCACTACAGGCGCCTCCAGTGTAGCACTGAGACAGGAGTCTGAGGTCTGAGTCCTGGTTCTCAGTGACTCTTCTTTCCTCTTTTGTTAAAAGGGGCACATACAAACCCTTAGCCTGCTGAGAAGAGTTAGATGACTTAGTGTGTCTAAAATTCTGGGCATTTAATATAGCAAATAGTCAAACTAAAGCAGGTAAAATCACCCACAAATGACATCAGTATTCATGCTTCCTCACTTCCGGACTCTGGGTGATTCCTCTTGGAGACATGTGACTCCTCTCTCTTCATGCTCATTGTTTTCTAGAGTCCCGCTCTACTGGAAAATATGTCTATTATGTCCTATGCAAATGATATGTAGCCAGTGCCCCTCCTATTCTTCTCATTAGCCCAAACAATCTCCTTGAAGACGATTTTGTTAATAGCAAGCATGTATGTTTGCTTATGTGTGTATGAGTGTACATACATACATCTATCTATACATGTATGTCTTCATGTGTCCTCAATATGGTAGCAAACTGCAAAGTATTCTATACTTTTCTTTTCTTTTTTTCCCTCGTTCCAGTCAACCTTGCTTGCTCTGGTCCGCCCTGCTCGCTCAGGCCGGCCCCTGCTCGCTCGGGCCGGCCCCACTCGCTCCGCCCCCCCCCCCTCGCTCCAGTCCGCCCCGCTCGCTCCGGTTGGCTTCGCTCGCTCGCTCCCTCCGGTCCAAGGATTCGTTCATTATTATTATTCATAAGTACGCTGTAGCTGACTTCAGACGCACCAGAGGAGGGCGTCAGAGCTCATTACAGGTGGTTGTTAGCCACCATGTGGTTGCTGGGATTTGAACTCATCACCTTCAGAAGAGCAGTTGGGTGCTTTTACCCGCTGAACCATCTCACCAGCCCTATTCTATACTTTTCTTAACATACATAGTATGTCTTGGTATTTATTCTGTCAGCATATCAATTTTCTTTGCTTTGTTTGTTTGTTTATTTGTTTGTTTTTCCTTTTGAGAAAGGGTTTCTTTGTGTAGCTGTGGCTGGCCTGAAACTAGCTCTGTAGGCCAGGCTGGCCTCCAACTCACAGAAATCCAGCTGCCTTTCTGTTCCAAGTGCTGGGATTTTATAAAGATGTGTGCCACCATTGCCTGGAAGTTTGTATTTTTTGTTTTATAAATAGCTGCCCATCTTATTTCATTCTACAGATAGGCCATAATTTTTAACCAATCCCCATTGATGGCATTTGGCTTTTCTCTAGTCTTTTGCTTTTGAAGGGGATGTTATGCTAAGGAGCCTCATGCATTAGATAACTTTTCAGGACATCAGTACAATAAGTGCCTATGGGTGTAATTGTCAGAATAAAGGGGATACATACTTTTACTTTTGATAAATGTCCAGTAAAATGAAAGCCAGTTGTGCTTCATAAAAAAAAAAAACACACCCACTCGTCCATCATACAGGAGAATGTCTGCTATTCTTCATTCCTGAAGCACACTTAGGAAGGCTTCGGTATGGCTTTTGCCAGCGTTACTCCTTGGCAGGAGCTCTCTGCTCCAGATACTGGTGAGTGTCATCATGTCTGCATCTTCCATCTTGCTTGTTGTTGTAATTCACATGCTCCGCCTCTGTCTGGAAGAATTCCATATATCCCCCAGATAGCCCTTACTCAAACGTCATCTCGTGTGGGACACTTCCAGTGCCCTCCTGGTAGAGTCAGTCTATAGACGCCCCCCCCCACACACACACACACATACACACAGCACTGGGCACAGAAGGCTACCACAGCGCTTACCAAAGTGTCATATTGTTGGCATGCTCACACCCCGCTCACTGTATCCTCAGAGGGAATGGTAAGCACTGCATATCTGTTAGACTGATTTGCAAGGTTCTATGCTGAACACTGTTGGGAGAACAATACTGTAAGAGCCTGGCTTCCATCCCTCCAGGAACTTACAGAGCTTTTTGGAACTCTGGCTCTCCAAATGAAGATTCACATTAATAACTTCTGTAGCTGTCATATGCAATTGGATATTTAGTGTACACAGAAGTGGGAGAATGCATTTCCACTCTAGAAAGATTTATTTATCGAGCATCCTCTGTGTGTGTGTGTGTGTGTGTGTGTGTGTTTGGGGGGGGAGCATGGATCTAGGCTAATATCCAGAAAAGCCCATAAACCCTTGTGTCTCTAATCCCCATAGTGCTGGGGTTATATGTGCCTCCATGTGCTATTACACATCAGTTGGTGTTTGTTTGTTTTGAGATAGTGTTTCTCTGTGTAGCCCTGGCTGTCCTGGAACTCATTCTGTAGACCAGGCTGGCCTCGAATTCACAGAGATCCACCTGCTGCTTCTGCCTCCCAAGTGCTGGGACTAAAAGTGTGCGCCACCACCTGGCTTTTTCAATGTAGGTGCTAGGATCTGAACTTAGGTTCTCCTGCTTGCAGAGCAAGTACCATCTCTCCAGCTCCCACCGAACGTCATTCTCTTTTTAAGCAAGCTTTCTTTCCTTTGTGGCTCTGAGGATTAAATCCAGGGTCTTAGACACACTGAGCAAGTAGTCTAGCTTGAACATGCCAAACCCATCCTTCGCCATCAGTCTCTCCTTTTCTCCTATCCCTCCCTTCCTTCCTCCCTCCCTTCCTTCCTTCCTGAAATAGGTCTGAAGAATTGACTTTACTGGAGCAAAGAGAACACATTGGGCTCTGAGGGGCAGGCCAGTAGAGCTCTGCTTCCTAGAGGACACTCTACACCGTAAGTCTGAATCACATGGACAACATCCATCAAGGAATGGCTACAAGTGCAGGTTACCATTCAAGGGATTGCACAAGGGAAAGCTATAGGAAGTAGAAAAGGTAAAATGGGAGAAAGAAGCAAATACCAAAAAGTTCAGTGTGCACAGCAGGGCTGATCACTTAGCTGAAGGAGGCGTCAGTTTCACACTCTCAACAACCTGATTTGAAACCCCAAACCTATCAGAAAAGCTTGATCCTTAATGTGGATTATTGTTTTATAAATTATTAAGGAGAGCAATATCTCTCCATTTACTGAATGTCATAACAAAAGAGTTAGGAGGGAAACCAAGACATTGTCTACCCAAAGAGCCTAGCATTTGGACAGTGTAAAGTCACTAAATAATTCAGCAGCTATTTGAAAGTATAGTGTTTTGTAATTTCGACAGAACCATCTTTGTCTGGCTCTCTGTAGTGCAGAATTTTAAAAAGATGCTCGCCTCCATGAAGACCTGCTTCTAGGAGAAATGGGAGTTGGTAGAAACGCTGGTCAGGAGGAAAAGGACTGTCTAATTAGAGAGTCTTGTGTTTAGTTGGATTTTAAATTTTCATGAGACTGTGAGACCTAACCATTTTCAAGTAATACCTTTGATTTCTTTCTCGGTGCCCACACATGTATCATCTGAGAATACCTATCCATGCCTTCTTTCCTTATGCCTCTTTCTGTGAATACCCACGGGAGGGGAGCCATTCATATGAGGTGATTCCAGCACACCAAACAGAAAAAGGATGGGATGCTAACACAGACCATGTAGGACTAAGCCTGCCCTGGCTCTCGTGGAGTCAGAACCATCTCCTGAAGGTTACCTAGAGCATGAGGCAAAACACAGGAGTGCTGACCTGAAAGGAAGCCATCATTCATCGTTTTGGGTTTGCTTCTTTCTGATCTTACTAGAGAGGATTTATGCAGCTGACCGCAGTACATAAAGCTAAAATAAAACATCCTGAGTATTACTGGAAATAGTGGAGCAGTGCTTCTCAGCCCTCCTAACGCTGCGACCCTTTAATACAGTTCCTCCTGTTGTGGTGACCCCCAGTCATAAAATTATTTTTTGTTGCTACTTCATGATTATAATTTTGCTACTGTTATGAACCACAATGTAAATATCTGTTTTTTCTGATGGTCTTAGATGACCCCTCTGAAAGGTCATTTTTTTTTCTCCTGAAGGAATTGTCACCTGCAGGTTGAAAGCCACTACAGTGGAGAATTTTAGACAGGAGAACACATAGAACTGAATATAACCCCTACCAGCCAGTTCTATATGAACTGGGGCAGAAGCCTTAATCTTGTGCTTCTGTGTCCTGATCTTTAAGTCGTGTGTAATAATTGTACTTGCCTACAGAGTCATCATGAGGGTCACACCAGAAGACAAGGTAAAATGACAGGATGCTGCCTGACACATGCTTCAATAGAAGCGCACAGCTTCTATTCCTACACACTCAGATCCTTTTATCTCAAGACTTAGAGTGGGTAGGTAGGTAATTCCAGAAACCGGAGTTCTGCATTTAATGTGGCTATTGAATGAGAGCCTTCTGCAAGTACTTCATTGGCAAGACAGAGCCCTGTGGATGAGTTATGTGCGTGGCATCCCAGAGGTCCCGGCATGGATGCAAACCAATTAAGTTAAGCACTTACCGCAATCACAAGTGAAACTCATAGGTTTAAAAGTGGGAAGGGAGAGAGTACTGTGAACTTGGCTTGGCTTTGTCAAATGCATTGGAAATACAGTCCATGAATTCTTCCGTCTAGCTCTTCTTAATTCTAGAGCACTTTTTGATTAATGAAGCACAGAATTCCGGGTCTGTATCTTATTGGCTGTGTAATCTTAACTTAGGCTCTTTAAAGCTCTCATTTCTTCATATATATATATATATATATATATATATATATATATATATATAAAGAAAAGAAAAGAAAGAAAGTAGTTTCTGTGCTAGAAACAGAAGTCACCCCAGTAATTTTGAAGCAGGGGATTATTTAACATTAGAAATTAGGTACCCATAAAATTATTGGAAAGGTTGAAATGTGGGCTCTAGGTTAGGCATTTGGAATAATTTATGAAGTACTGCAAAATGTCAGAGAAGTAATAACTTGCCAGGGTAGAGATGATGAAAGGGTAATAAGCTACCTTGGCGGACTTGAACATAGACTTGAACATAGCATTTGGCTACTATTTGTACTTCAGGATTCCTTCATTGCTTCTTAAGTTGTCTAGTTACCAGACTTGTCTCTCTGTACTTATTCTTGCCAGTTGAAAACAGAAAACGACACTTCCATTCATTTCTGCCTTCAAGATTTGCCAGGGTATTTCTACATCATAGAATTTATCAATTGCACGTGTAGACCTTAGCTACAAAGAGAGTCCTGGAAGGAATTACCTTTCTCACCTCTGGAAAATGGAAAGATTCCTAAAGGAAAGTGAGGACCAACTTAGTATTCCAGGAAGTAAAGAGCCTTAGTGGCTCTTGTCTTTACCCCAAATAATGCCAGAGGTGCCTATCTAAAAGCTTTTAGTCTGTGTGGGACTAGTCCCTGTCCTCAGGGAACTTTTGTAGGCCACACCCCTTCCTTTCTACAAGAAACCTCCTGCCCTTTATCTTGGGCTTTACAATTCTCAACCTGTTGCTTTGGGTCAGATTCTGAGTCTCTATGTGCCCTCTTTGAAGCAACACCTGAGTAGAACCGGATTGCTTAGCTTGGTCCAGCTTCATATCTACGCTGCTCCTACCTGATGTGGGGACTCTATACTAGAATGGAGGCTAAGATTTGCAGGATAGGAATTCAGCAAGGAAACTATAAATAGAAGGCAAAAGAAAGGACTGGGAATTAACAGCTCAAGTCAGTCTGAGGTGAGCACATAGAAAAAAAGTTACCACCCCATCTCTTCTCAGATGCTCCCGGCTATTTCCTACTGAAGTCTGTTGGTTGTATTTGCTTGTTTGTATGAGACAGAATTTCCTGCAGCCTACTCTGGCCTCAAATTTCTATGCCCAAGAGTGACCTTAAGTTTCTTATCCCCTTGTTTCCTCTTCATGCAGGAATTACAGGAGTTTCCCACCATGCCTAGATTCCCATTTATGCATTATGTTTCAGAATTTCCCTTTTATCCAGGAGCACAGCAAATGTCACAACCAAGTTTACTTATCCAGTACTTTACTTCTTTTGAGGCTTTTAAAAAGTGATCCGTTCCCAAGGTTCTTAAGGCTACCCAGGCTTCAGTTCAGCTCAGCAAAACTGAGCCGGCATTTTAAGAGCACAGTTGAAGTTCAGGAGGCAGACAGTTGAAGGAGCTGCCCAGGAATGAGAATGATAGTTGCAGCTGGTACTGAGACACGTGGGGTGATCAAAACCGACAACATAACAAGGCCTAGTATGTCAGCAGAATCGAATGCCTTAAGGAACTGCCCCACTCGGGTGGGTCGTCCTCTTTCACAGGGACTATGTACTGCTAATGCATAACTCAGAGTCAAAGAATGACACCATGCTTCCCAAAGCCTCAGGGTAGTGCAAGGCAACTGGTAAAGCCTTAGTTAGCATCAAGATAATATGTTAGCATCCCACAGGTTATATCAAACAAAGGGCTTCCCTGATTATTCAGAGAATAGTCCTGGCAGTTAATATTTGATCCATCTTTCCTTTTTAGACAAACAAACAAACAAACAAGCCCTCAGGATGTCATGTAGCCCAGACTAACCTCAAAGTCAATTTGTAGCTGAGGACAGCTTTTAACCTTTATTCCTTTGGTTCTACCTTCTAAATTCTGGGATTATATTCACGTGAACCATACCTGGTGCTGGGCATCTAAGCCTGGACTTTGTGCATTCCAGGTGTGAGCAAAGCACTCTAATCAAATGAGCTACAATCCCATCAGCTTAATGTTTAATTCTTAGAAAAAATAGTTTAATCTATAAAACGAGCTTGTATTTTATGTAATTTTGGGCAAATTACGGAACCCCTCACAGTTCGCATTTACTTAATAAGAAAAATAATGGTAGCTACCTTAGAGAATTACACTATGAACATTACATGTAAGGCATTTTTTTACATTCAAAACAAAAGATAACTCTGTTATTGAACTATTGTGATTCATTGGCACAGTATTTAGAAGCCAGTTGGAAATAAGGTGATGTCAGGAAGGAAATAAATGAGACATTGTGGAGTCTATTTTCAGAAGAGGGAATGAAAGTGTATTCCTTAGATGGGCATGGCGATACTTACCTTTAATCCCAGCACTCAGAAGGCAAGCAGATCTCTGACTTGAAGGCTAGCCTAGTCTACAGAGGGGGTTCCAACATAGCTAGGACCACACAGAAAAACCTCATCTCAAAAAAAAAAAAAAGATGGAATAAACTTCAAGGTAATAAAATCAACAAAACCAGCAAGTTTAGGTTTCCTTATGTGATTTGTACAGCCCAGGTGAACGATGTTCTTTGTAATTTGCCCACTCAGTGGAGCAAGTGATGTGTCTGGAGTTATTTGCCCTGCCCCCTTTCACCTGAAACAGACTGCTAGTTTGTAACATGGCTAACAGAAACATAGATGAAGAATCCAGAGGAAGCTTAGATGTCTTAAATACTCAATACTATTGAAAAGAATGGTTTTCATATAAATTTGTAACATTGAGGGGATAAGGAGACATTGAGTGTACAGTACGGCTCTCTTGACATTAGAATATGCCCGAGAGATGCTGGAGAGAATGCTCATCAGTAAGGAGCACGTTGTTCTTGCAAATCTGGGTTTGATTCCCAGCTCACAGCCACCCCATAATTCCAGTCTTAGGCAATCCAACAACCACTTCTAAACTTCCTGGGCACAAGACACACATGTGGTACACAGACATACATGCAAGTAAAACACTGGTATACATAAAATAAAATTTAAAGATCTAAAAAGTTAAAAAAATAAAGTATGTTCAAGTAAAAAAATTGATATTATACAAAAATGTCATCTAGTATATTTGTTAAAGTGGTAGGGTTACAATTACATGTCTCTCTTCAGCTATCTGTATCTCAAGCTTTCTCTAATTTCTTTTGAGTGTGAGTGTGTGTGTGTGTGTGTGTGTGTGTGTGTGTAACAGGGTTGCTCTGTGTAGCCCTGGCTGTCCTGTAACTTGTTCTTCAGACCAGGCTATCTTGGGACTCAGAGATTCACCTGCCTCTGCCTCCCCAGTGCTGGAGCTAAAGACATGCACCACCACTGTCTGGTTGCTTCCTTTACTTGCTATGTTTCATTTTCCTAGTGAGAACTTAAGTGTGGCGTGGCTTTGAAAGCAACATTTACCTCTAAGGATGCTGTGAGATCAAATCAGAAGTTCTCTTCTTATCTCCTTGCTGCCTGCAGCTTGACAGCCCAACTGGTGACTTGTGTGTAGGTATTTTCCTTGGGACTTAACACTACAGAGCCTGACAGAAAGAGCGAGCAAAGTGAGACACAGAAGAAGAGTCCAGAGTGGAGAGCACCCTCGATCACTCACCATGGGTGGCATTCAGACTCCCTGGGGACTCTCTGGAGACTGTTCCCTTGGCTGAATTTTCCAGTGGAAAATTGAGCATTATCCATGGAATTCCATGTCCATCGGTCAATAACTACTACTTGAAGCTCTAGTTCTTACCCAGTTCTCTGGCTGTCCTTTGTTTATGAAGGAAGGGTAGGAGAGACTAGCAGACATGGGGTTGGGGGCTCTAGAGTGGAGTGCTGCCCTTGAGCACAGAGCCATCCATATGCTGACATCAGGTGGGATAGAAGGACAGACCAGGCACACAAAGTCGAAGCAGCATCCAAACATGCCTGCTGTTTAAGGGCTCAGTCTCCATTTCTCCTGCTCAGTGTTTGTTAACAATTCAGAAAACTGAACGACAGGGTTCTCATATTTGGGGACAGGATAGATTTAGGAATGAAAAGGAATCCAGTGAGTATCAACTTCTGAAAGAGGCTGGAGTGATGAATCACATTAAGGGTGGATTTCAAGAAAGAAGAATGTAAGCTAAAGGTTTATACATCATTCTTAAAAGTTGCACATAACTTACTGGAAACAATCATGCAGCAATATTTATGCAGGGTTGAGTTTCTATTTCCAATAGAAACTTTGGCCAGTCTTACAATTTCTTATCAGACAGAGGGCTACAAGTACATCTAATAAGCGCTCAATGAATGCTAGCTAAGATCTTTTTTTTTTTTAAAAAAAAAGAGGGACTTTTCAGAAAAAGAATTTAAAATTGGACTTTATGAGCATAGTTATTAAACCCAAGCCTAGAAGCTGATGATCCAAGTTTAATCTACAGAGCATCTCTGGTACCCTCAAAGTGGTCCAGGATTTATAGGCTGCTACTGGGAGAGTGACATCTGTGACACTGCCCACTGTTGGATGGCCTTTGGCTGAACCCTTGGAGGAGATGGCTCAAGAGTGCTCTCAGAATCCTACACCGGGGTATGCATTGTGCCTTTGCTGACCCATGTGCATCCTAGAACCATCAGTGATGTGGTTTCCATGGGAACCATGAAGGGTTCAGAATTCTATGTCTAAACTCCGAGTCCCAGAGGGAAGAGACTAGCACTGAGGCTGCTCCCCAGTAATGATACGCATTTTAAACTGTCTAATTAAATATTAACCCCCGAAATAGAGCATTAACGGGCCTCCCTCTGTAAACTTTGAGTGTCTCATAAACACCAGAAAGGAATGCGGTAGAACATGCCAGGGAAATTCAGTTATATGGACATCATTTTGCCCTCTGTGGTCACTGACAAGGGACAGAGATAGTCGCTCTGTGATCACTGCCTTCGGTCTAGCTCCTTTGCTGTCCAGAATGGTCCTTCCCCTGGTGTCTGTGGTAAGGTTGGGCAGGAGTGTTACAAAGGAGGACCTGAGGCAAATGATATCTTCTGCCCTTTCATGTTCTTCTTAAGTCTTTTTTTTTTTTTTTTCCATCTCTGGAAGCTCAAAGTACTGGTTCTTTGTAGGGGATGTCACGAGAGACAGAAGAAACGGTTTGGTGATTTGAAGGTTAGAGAATAGACAGGAAAACCTTGGGAAGAGCTGGGTATTGGAAGGCACGGGCTCTGGCATGACATTTGCCATTTTGGATGTGTCTATTGACATCTGCGAGCCCAGCTTCTGAAGAAGAAAAAGGAGAATATGAATTACAGTTTATCGATTTCTGAACAAAATAGATTTAAGGCTCTCCTGTCCAGGACGGGGGTGAATGAAGACAGGTTCCTGCTCCCATGGGATCTGAGGAGCTTAGTCTGGTTTCTATATATCTCTCAGCAGCCAAGAAGCAGCCTTCCTGGAATGCATAAAGCCATTGTAACTTGGGAGGGGGAAACTCTACTTTCATGAATGTCTTAGACTTAAGGTCCCAAGACTCCTCCAGTGATGGTCCCTGGTCCTCCAGCAATGGTCCCTGGTCCTCCAGTGATGGTCCCTGGTCCTCTCGCCATCCTTCCAACTCCCTCTTACATGTGTGTGTGTGTGTGTGTGTGTGTGTGTGTGTGTGTGTCTGTATCTGTGTCACTGGTACAGAATTTAATTGTAATTTTCTCTTTAAACTAGAGTTGGATTGATGATCACAGCTACTCTCATTATTTCATATACATGAAGTTATGGATTTGGTGATATAAAATACAGATATATAATGTATGCTTTAAAGTAATTCACTTCCTGGCTTTGTTTTGTTTGATAAAAAGTGCTGAGGTAAGGATATAGCTCGGGTGATAGGAGTGTTTGTCTAGCGTTCATGAAGCCCTGAGTTTGATCTCCACCATAACATAAATTGGTTGTAATTCTAAGTGTCTGTAATCCCAGCACTGGGGTTGGGGGGAGCAGGAAGTTCTTAAGTTCAAGGTCACCCTCAACTATACCACTTGTTTAGGGTAATATCTTGTCTCAAACAATGTGTAATTTAAATAAATAAATAAATTCTCAATAATATGCAACAGCCACTATTCTTCAATACTACCCAAACCACACACCTGCCCAGTGTCAGTTATAGGAACATAGAGGAATTTTCCACCAACTCTCATCTGCCCCCTCCTTCAATTCTCTGTCGCCAGTCTTAAGGGCAGAAATCAACCGTCCTGCCTTTCTGCATTGTTTGACTTTGTGATCAGACATTGTGTGAGGCAGCTGTCACTCCCCAATGCTGTCCCTAGGCTGGCAGCAGAGGACCGGTTACAGTGTTTGCACCTTGAGTGTCCCCTCCCTGCTGTGGAGGCCTGCTCTGCTGGCCTTGCTGCTGCCTGGCAGACTTTCGCGTGAATGACAGGGGCTGGCAGAAGGTTGGCAGTGAGTGGAAGCAGTCCTGACACTCGAGCTGTGTGCCGCGCGCTAATTACACTGATGTGGGGTCTGGGCCGCGTGGTCTTTTGCTCAGAGGAAGGATGCGAGGCAGGAGCGGGGAGCGAGCGGCACTACAGAGGAAACGCGGGAACAGCCGCACCTACGCGCATCCATAATTAATAAAATGCCAGCAGCAACAAAGGCAAACAGGGACCAGAAGCAGGAGAACAGAATGCCATAAAGCTTTTTAATGGTCGTTTTCTATTAATGTCAGATGGGCGACCGTTTTTTCAAGTGGGTGGAAGGGTTCCAAGGCCCCCATGGTTCAGTCACAAAAGCTAAATGCTGCCATTTACCCCTCCTCCTGGAGCTTTGGGGAAGAGCTTAGCTGTCCTACAAGCCAAATGCAATCTTTGAGGTTCAAGTGAGGATCTGATCCTTCTAGCTGTTTGCGCTTTTAAAGAGGTTTCTAGCTATAGGGCTGAGGCCGCTCTTCTTTGGCTGTGACGGTTTCACGGCAGTTTTAGTATATTACGTACGGAGAAAGGGCGCGCGCGTGTGTGTGTGTGTGTGTGAAGATTTTAGGATTACAAGCTCTACAGTGGGGTGGACCCTGCAGTGAGAACTTGTTCCCTGGTTAAACAGTGCTGTTTCCTCTTGGAAATGGCGATGATAGACAACGCACACTGAGGCTTTGGTGACAATGTCCACAGACTTTTCTAACACTGTCAGGTTCAACTAGGACAATAGATTCACTCCTGAGCCCTTACCTACATGGTCTCAGAGCCTTTCACATTTCGGGGCTTCCACAGTCATGTCTACGTTTTCTGCTATTTATCACCCCCAGACGTTAACTGTTACTGGCCTTTAATCCCAGCACTCGGGAGGCAGAGGCAGGCGGATTTCTGAGTTCGAGGCCAGCCTGGTCTACAGAGTGCGTTCCAGGACAGCCAGGGCTACACAGAGAAACCCTGTCTCGAAAAACCAAAAAAAAAAAAAAAAAAAAAAAAAAGCATTTTACCCACCTACATTACATTTTTTTCAATGTGAGTATTGTCACAAAAATCCATACTTTTGCGATTTGGGTATGCCACCGCATGTGGCTTCTGCTCATTGTTGAGCCTCGTGGACCTTTCCACTTTCCAATTGCTGTTCACAGTGATGACGAAGCTTTCCTGCTTTAGTTCCGATACTCAGGTTCCAGTGTGTTTGAGCTTCCCTCTCCTCTTTCCTTGGTGGATTGTTCCGCTTGGTTTTCAAGTATGGAAGTTACATCGTGGCCCAGAAATATCTTGCTCAGTGGATCAGCGTACTAGGCGTTTGGAGTAGGAAAAGGAGTCTCCCGCTATACTTTCTACACGTGAGTTTTTCCCAGTGGCGGCTGTCTGAACCATAGGCACCTTGGAATAAAAAAAAATATTACTTAAAGACCATCACTTACCCCTCGTGCTTTCTCTCCAGAAGCAAGCACCCCTAAAGTGGGGGAAATAGTCTCCCATATCTAGCTGCGGGAGTGACTGTTGTAAGTTATAGTGAAGGGTAGTGCATCTCAAAGGAACTGCAAATGTTTTAAGATGAAAGAGAACAGGAGGGCTCCGCACACAGGATTAAGGAGAAAACAAGCAGCCAAGAAATCAAACAAGCAGCACAAAGAAGTCGCTCGACATGACAAATGCAGGGGTGGGTGGGGTGGAAATGGTGTCAGACATATGAGTTGCAATACCCACTGTCTCCCTGTCATTTGGATGCCAAGAGAACTCAGTTGCAACGTGTGTTAATTACTTTGCTAGGGTTTCTGTAACAATGTGTCTGCCCTACAGTGGATGGTACTAACAGCCTAAACTGTTTCCTAATTCTGGAGCCCACAAGCCTGACATCACCCTGTTGGCAACGTTGGTTCCTTCTGAAGGAGAACCTGCCACAGGCCTCTCTCTGCAGTCCTGATCCAGTCCGCTGGATATCTCTGGTGTTCTTTAGTTTGGAGTGCAGCAGGCCAGTTTCTGCCCTCGCCTCTGCACAACACCTCTGTGCACACTTCTGTGTCTACCTCTCTCCTTTTATTAAGGATGCTATCCTTGTAACCTGATCGTTTGTGGTGATCTTATTTACAGTTAAGGCTTATATATAGGTGCTAGAATTAGGACCGTCTTTTTCAGAGACACAACACAGTATGAAGTGTGAGCTTTAAAAAAAAAATGCTTTTCACAATGCCCAATCCAAACTCTTTGCCAGTCTCTGGTAGAGTCTAGAAGGACCCTCCAGTCAAGAACTCAACCGTAAAGTGACACTGACCCAGCTAGATGTTCCTTCAATAAGAAAATCTGATTTCTGAATCATTGCCTATGTCAACAAAACCCACGAGGCAACCAAGAGCTCAGCAAAGGGGGAATGGATAAATATGTTACAGGGTTCTCTAAGTGAGCAAGTGCACCTGAGCTGTGGACAGCAAGCGAGTCTCTTAGCACATTATTTTAAAGTTACTCATGTAACAGAAATAACGTCTTAGTTTGCATCCAGTAGTTACTCTAGATGCTTGGAAGGGAATGGGTTATAGGCTACATCTCTACAATGTTTTGATCTTGATAGAGCAAATCTCTTAAAATACTGATTTTGAAATTTTGTGCAGCAGGTCATTGGTTGTATTATATCTTTGTGCTTTTTACTTTACTTGAAATATGTTAATAAATTTACACTGCTTTATGGAAAACATGTTTTAAAAGCTTTTACTTTATAAAAGGATTCAACATGTTTACATGAAAAAATAAAGAGAAGAGTTTATGATAGTAATACCCATAATCGCCAAAAAAAGTGGAATCTGCCAAAACATGTATCCAATCAGCCAGATGGACAAACACATCGTATTATATCCATGTATCCAATGAGCCATATGGACACACACATTGTATTATACCCATAAAGCAGAGTATCATTCACCCTTAAAAAGGAATGAAGTACTGGTCTGTTTTATACCATGATAAATGTGAGAAACACCAACATGCTAAAGACAATGAGACAGGCATGAAAGAGCACATAGCTCCCGCTTCCATTGACACGTTCATACAGACAGATAGTAGATTAGTGATCATAGAGGTGTGCAGAGTAGGGGCCAGCCGAGCGCTCACTAGTGAGCGTGGAGTTTGTTTTGGGAATGATGAAACTGTTCAGGAAACAGTGCTGATTTCTTAAAATTAATTAGTTAGTTAATTAATGTTCTTTACATCCTAACACAGTTTCTCTTCCCTTCTCTCCTCTCAGTTCTCCTCTGCCTCCCCTTTTCCTCCCAACCCCATCCACTCTCCCTCCTTTTCTCTTCAGAGAAAACTAGCCCTGGAATATGACAATGGTGACTTTTGAACAACATTGTGACTGTCATCAGTCCTTTCTACCCAAGGCTTCTGAACCAGTATTCTTAGAACAACTCACAGCTATCCTGTACACATGTGGATATTTTTCTGGCTGTCCATTTTCTAAACAAATTGGTATCAATCCTGTTATTTGCCTATATATTACATGAGACTAATTAATTAATTAATTAATTAATTAAAGTAATCTATAGATCAAACAGAATTGGGCCCTCAGTTTACAATGGTTAGACTCTAGATTTTTCGACTTCATGATAGTGTAAAAAATGGCATTCATTCAGCAGACATCACTGTGGAGGGATTTTCATTCTTTCTCCAAGCTAGTCATATTTGGTGTGATTCTTTCTTGTAACAGCAGTGACCTGGACAGCCAGTCAGGCACAGGACCTGGGGAATAGCAGGTCCTTTTATTTTGGAGGGAAACACCATAAGTCATGGGAGATTAAAAAGGAGGTGAAGTTACAGGTTGTTTAAAATGGTGGTGAAGCATTTTGTGTTCGGGGAAGCTTGTTAAACTCTGGAAGTAAACAACCCAAGGACTGCGGGAAGTGGAGTGGAGGTTTCTGGTTGGGTCAAGTGATGCAGACTCACATGGGGAGGCCAACTCGTGTGGTGTTTTGCTGAGGCCATGTGATATTTGGAGAAAATATAAATAGGACTCAATGGACAGTGACTGTGCGCTTGCACAGCTAGCCTTGCAAGGCTTTGTTGGTCGCCCATCTTCATCTTCACCTTCGCTGGTCCTCACTTTGTTGAGAGAGTCACAGCAAAGAAGTTCCTGAAATGAACTGGATTCACCAGGTCTCTCCCTCACTACACCTATGTAAGTGGTAATGACTGCTGAAGACACTCTCAGACGTGCAGAATGTCCTTGAAGACCCTAGACCAGAGAATCAGCATGGAGTAGACAGAGACTGGCTCAACTGTATAGAAGAAACAAAGACCAGCGTAGCTACCTGGAAGAGGTTCGGACCAACGGAGCCACCCGCAAAGGACCTGTTGAGTTGCCCACAGTTGTGCCATGAGCTCCAGGTCTCCAGGTCTTGCGAGCTGTCCGCCATGATGGGGTGGCCTTTGGTGATACAGCTCTCTGTGAGTCATTTCTCCCCTCCCCCATATTCCTGTAAAGTAGTCCCCACAAAGATTAGTTGATTGACCACGTTGGACCTTAGTGGTGGCTGTACTTTAGTCTGTCTTCAGTTGCCTATCTGGAGTACACAGATATTTATTTGTGCCATCCCAGGAACAGCGTCACACAACAACTCCACAGTGCGCCAGGCTGCTAAGCTATGGTGTTTGGCAGGTTAATATAGTAAAGCATTTTAGGATTATCATATCTATAACCTACCGCAGGTTTACTAATGTGGCACCTCATGAGAAGCTCATATAATGGTTTGAATTGGAATGTCTACCATGGGCTCATGTTTTGAATGCCTGATTCTGAGCTTGTGACACAACATTGAAAGTCACGGAGCTTTTAGGAGGTAGGGCACGGCTGACAGAAATAGGTCACTAGGCACACCTCTAGCTCTGGCCTCTTCTGCCCCGATGTGGAGGGTTCATCACGTATTCTTGCTGCCATGGATGAGGCTGTGCCAGAGGACTGCCCTCTGAAACCATGAGTTTCAGAGTATTTTGGTCACAGCAATGAAAAACACCAAGCAATACAATTTAAGAGTATCTGTGCTCATAACATAGATGATGGGTAAAAGAAAATTTAAAGATCTAGAAGTAATAACAGCAACTAAAGTTTACTGTGTTTAGTTTCTGCTAAGCCTGCTACTTAATAAGACATAAAATACCTTTTACAAGGATGGAAAATGGGTTTCTAAAACACTAGGCAATGTGTGCAACGGAATAAAGCTATTAAGATGTGGAGCTGGATTTGAATTCAGACTGGCTGTCTGAGACATCAGAGAACTTTGTTGACACCTTATTATACTTGCAAAGACTAAAGCTTAGGCAGGAATGATCTTCCTTATGAGAGCATGGGAAAATGAATATAGATTAATTTAACAGCAACAAAAATCTCTGAATTATTTCCCTGTGACTTTCCATAAACGCACATGTTTTGCAAAGCAACGCATGCCTGTTTTAAAAAGACCCTTATTTACCTACAAATTTTCCAATAGTATCTCCACAATTGAGTTAAAAAGAGAAAGTCTCCACAGTTCTTTTTACATACAGTTTAATGTTGGCCGAGATGCTTAAGGGAAAAGTCTAGTCTGGTGTAGCAATGACATTTGTGAAGTTATTTAACTATAAGGGCATTAAGGTTCTCAGCTGCCTGCATGTGCCCAGTGCAAAAAAAGGATTGGGTATTTGATCGCTCTCCAGTTCCTCTGTCTGGGGATCCAGCCAAATGGAGCCATTAGACTCAGAACATACTCAGGGGTCTGAGTTTTCCATTCCAGGCATCCGCAATAGTCGGATGAGGCAGGTAAGAGAGGTACCCACTGTGGATGCTCCATCCATCAATGTCCCAGGATGAATTCTGGGATTTGAACTTTAATTCAGAGGGAGGAGGAAGCTTGGCCAGAGAAAGAACAACAACGTGCTGCTCCCTTCCCCAGCGTGTGAAGATTCAATTCGATGTTTAAGCCCAGCAATGAGACGGAGAATGAAGACACAGATAGAGGTGAGTCATAGAAAGAATGTTAGCAGCAGAGAACGTACACAGAGGAAAGTCATCTGAGTCTTTTCTTGTCCGGGGCTCAGCAGGAGGCCTTGCATGCAGCTAGACAAATGTTCTTGAATCTTAACCACATTACCTGAGCCTCCTATGGGCTCTGCCCATGCTTCCCCTTTAGGCATCTATACCTTGGTGGAAATCTACTCCACCTGTTCTGGTATTGCTGATTAGGATATCTTCCTTGGCCAAAGGTTAGCTTTTGGCCATCAGCAGGCTATACCCCAGTAGCTGCACCCTTAAGGGATTGTATTTCCCCATTTTCAGCTATGAAGACACCCAACTGTTCTGGTTCCTGCCCTTCCTGTCCAGTGTTTTTGTTTGTGATTGCTCCCCCCTAGCCTTTGGGTGCACCCCTTTTGGGGAGCAGTCGTTTCTTTGTTTAGCTAGTCAGTCTCTGTCACTGACTAGATGAGTCCCTACTGTATTTCATGTTGCCAGGTTTCTACTTCCTGATGCTTCAGTGATTAAAGAGAAACTCAAAGAGTTTGGAAACCATTCTGAGGACAGTCACGAAAATAATTAGAGGGTGATAGAGTCGCAGAGCCTCGTTAAAGGGACATAATTTTGCTTCAAGAAAGGAAATTTGTGATGAGTTAGAACGCCTGCCACTGGCTGAGGCTGTGATGGAGAATTGAAGTCATTGTCTTGAAAAATTCATGTGCAAATGGACCAGTGTGTCACTTAGGAGATTATTCATGTGAAGATTTGCTTCCAGCTTCCCGTGTTCTCTTCATCACATGTAGGTACCAGAGACTTCCTAAAAGTGTTCACATTAATCTTCTAAAAAACTTCCGGTTCCTGTCTTCTCCTCAATTCACCATGGTCTGGACTCCAGCCTCACAGTTGCCACGCTCAGATCCAGTGCATCCCCGGTGACCTCCTGGTATTTGGCAATATTGTATACTATTGACCACTCACAGAGCTTCAGTTGCTTTGAATATCCTGACTTCTGCCGCCTACCTCCCTGGTTGGTCTTAGCACCTGGAAGCCCCTCTGTCTGCCCTTCCTTCACATGCTGGTGTTCTTCAAAGCTCTGACTTAGCCCTTCCTTTCTTCACACTGCGCAGCTGGTGGCTTGTGGACTCCAGCCCCGAAGCTTCTGTTACCATATATTTACAGATATTTATTAAATGTGCATTCCCTGTCTCTGAGTATAAGATTCTATATGTAACTGCGTTTTAGAAAATTCCTCTGGATATGTCACAACACTTCAAATCCAATACAGCCCCCCCCCCCCAAGATGCCTCTGATTACATCCCTTTAGATGCCTGACTTTCCTTGACTTGGTCAAACCAGTAAACTACAAAGACCTATCAATTCAACTACCCCAATCATCTTTGACACCACACTTATCTACACTGCCCATGCCTAGTTCAGGATGCAATTATCTCCCCCAGTGACTGCTCCTAACTTAAAACTAATTTTTCAACCTCTCAGTGTGCTGCCTTCTTCCAATTCTTTATCTGAGCCAGGCAGCTAGAATGAACCTTGCAAGTCCCAAGGTGCCAGTGCCTTCAGAGTGAAACCCCCATTCTTAGACTGTCTGAGCCATTCTAATGTCCCCTTACAGGCCTCTGAAGCCCAAGTTGGTTCTCTGCCTCTTGTACTCCAAGAATTATCACCTTCTCACACCCTACTCTCTCTAGCAGGCTTTTACACATGTCCTCACTGCCAGGAACACATTTATCCCTCAGATGTCTTCTCATCTACTCTCTCTTCTTTCTGAAGATGTTAATGCACGTTTCTCTTCCTCAGCTGTTCTAGTGTCCCTGTTCTGTGGTCACATGAGATTCAAGCACAGCCTTTATTGTAACACATTGAAGCTACATGCCTGCAAAAGTAGGGAGAGAAAAGAACATGCTTGCCTACTGCTGTATATCTGGTTCTGAGGTGTTCATATACTTATTGGATTCATATTAGTCAGTCACATAAAAGCACATTAAAAACTCGGCAAATTGCTCTTTATTCCTATTAAGAATTCAAAGAGGAAATTCTTAAGTCGGGGCATGGGAAATTTGATTAAGCTATTTGTGAAGCATTTCTGTGTTTTGGTTAGTAAATGTTGGGAAGCCTGTCTCTGTGGAGTCACAGCATCTCTTGGGAGATATTAAATATGAGAATCTTACTTGCAAGGAAAGCAGGCAGAGGAGACAAGGAGAAGTCTGTAGACCTATGTTGGCCTATGAATCCACGCCAAGTTTGCCAAGTTTGTACTGTGGCCGACTCAACAGCATGCTTTTGATTCACTTGTGCAAGAGAATGTCTGGATGGTAAAAATGCACATTATGGAAAGTTTGGCTAGTCATTATAACCCTTGGCATATGTATTCAAGGACAGGGTCCTTCCTTCCTTTTGTCACGCTCCATGAGAGTTGCAGCTCAGTCTAACCCCACTTACTCTGAGCTGGATGCACACAGCTGAGAGTGCTGGAGGACCTTCACACTAACACTGGCAGGTCTCAATTTAAAAGGATGATGGAAGCTCCCTTCCCTGATGCCACCATGAAATCATAGTCTTTGCCTTTGAATGTGTATGTGCGTTTCCCCTGCATATATATGTGTCCTTGGTACCCAAGGAAGTCAGAAGAGGGCATGAGATCCCCTTGGAACCAGAGTTGGTTATGAGCCATGTGGGTGCTGGGTACTGAACCCAGGTCCTCTGCAAGAGCTGAGCCGTCTTCTAATACAGTGATTATTATTATTTTTTCCTTTTAGACAGGATCTCATTATGTAGTCCCAGATGGCCTATAACTCACATTGTAGAACAAGCTGGCCTCAAACTCACAGAGATCTGCCCACCTCTCCCTCCCAAGTACTGAGATTAAAGGTGTGGGCCACCTAGACTGGCCCCTGGTTTGCTTGTGATGGTATATTTTCTTGTTTCTCCCCTTTGTTACTGATTTTGTCTTTGCAGGATCCTGCTGGTCCCTCCCTTCCTCTCCAAGCTGTAACATCCCAGGCTCTCCCTTTGTCCCTCTCCTCCTTCCATCTGCAATCTGTTAGCCATCTCAATGGCTTCTTCGAGAATCTCTTCTCAGTGCTGTTAACAGGCTCACAGTAAAGCGGCTAAAACTGTAGAAGCCAGCTTGTGTTGTCTTTATGCTCAAAACTAGTTCTCAGGGTAAATACTGAAGCTTCTCCCCCTAGAGATAAGGTCTCCCCTATGTGTCTCAGATTTTTCTGAAACTTAGAATCCTTTTGCTTGCCAAGTACTGAGATCTCAGGCATACCTGGGCATATACCTAGCTTTAAATACTGAAGTCTTCCCAGTAATCCATCTGATCCTATATGTTCTAGATTGCTGATCTCTTACATTACTCAAATTCAACTTTTCCATAAAAAAAGAGTACCCACCATTGTCTAATGTATTCATTATTTTCATAGTGTACCTTTAATTTATTATAGCTTTTCTATTCTACAACAGCTGGGGTCTTCGTGTATTGGGGATGCAAATTCTCCAAGCCTCTAGAATAGGCTTTCTCATCTTTGGCACTACTGACCTTTGGCCTATATAATTCCTTGTGGTGGGTCCTGATGTGTACATTGTAGGATGTTTAGTGTCATAGTTTCATAGTTTTGTGACATCAAAAAAATACTTTTGGGCTTTGCTCAATGTCCCCTGTGGATGCAAGTAGTCTTCAGTTGAAAAAAAAACTGTTTTAGAAGAGCGCTTGACACACATAGACATTTAATAATTATTTCTTAGAAGAAAGAAAATAGAATGAGCCATCCATAGGTACATTTACTTCATCTGTATTCTCCCAATATGAGCAATTCATAGGTGCATTTACGTCTTCTGTATTCTCCCAGCATTCATAATTTAGTGCAGTCACCACCAGGAGTACCTTTCAACTGAGAAAAGGAGAAGAGCGCAGGCTCTCAGGGGCTGCACAGGCTTTCTCTGTGATGACAGCTTGTGGCAAGAAAGGCATGAAAATAAGGGCAGTAAAATAAAGTTAAGCGATGGGATAAAGCCACACTCAAAGGCTGCTTAGAAAGGCCTCTCTTCTAAGACTTACATGGGTTTGTTCAACCATATTTTTAGGTCCCGACAGCAAGTATATTGGGAGTGAGGTACCCTGTATAAATGAGCTGTCAGAGCATGACCATAGATATATCAAGGGCTCCAGTGCCTGAGACCCATGGGAATGGAAATGCCTTCCTCAGGTCAGGCTCAGGAGAAGTCCAGGCCTTCTCCTAGTCCTTGTTTGGATACTGACATTTAACTAAAAACAGTACATGGAAAGACTAGGATTAAAGGTATGTGCCACCATGCCCCTTTTAAGACAAATTATTTAACCAAATAGTGTAAGCAATATTGTTCTTATTTAAATGGTATTTTTACTACTTGTTAGGGATGGCTTCAAGATAACATCACCCCGAGACTGCTCCCTACACAGACCCTTCTACTGAGATTAGCTAATCTGTCACCTTATTCATGCTGCATGTAACCAACATGGCTGAGTACCCCAGCTGTGGTGTCTCCAGCCCACCTGATCTCTCCTTTATGTTTCTTGTGTCTCTTTTCTTATTCCCTCCTTGCTCCTAGTCAGGTTTCCAGGACCCAGCTGCACCAGCTGTGGTGCAGCTGTCTTCCAAGTTACTTCCGTTCCATCATTCCCTTTCAAAGTACCTGTGGGTCAGGTTGAGATGTCGATACTCGGTTCTCTGCAAGGACATTAGTAAGAAAAACACCATTTAAATAAGGATAATATTTCTTACACTATTGGGTTAAGTAACTTGTCTTGAGTGGTAAAGCTGATAAATGTGTAAGGCAGCTAGATGGAGGGCGTGCTCAAACGATGCATCAATAAATCTGATATTTTTTTTTCAAGACAGGGTTTCTCTGTTTTTTCTTGGCTGTCCTGGAACTCACTCTGTAGACCAGGCTGGCCTCGAACTCAGAAATCCGCCTGCCTCTGCCTCCCAAGTGCTGGGATTAAAGGCGTGTGCCACCACTGCTTGGCAAGTCTGATATTCTTACTATCATTTATATGTAATGACTATCATATAAGCTATACAGTAAGAATCACAAAGTTGAGCAAAAGCCCGTCTTGTTCACTGGCAACAGTGTATGTCACCCGAGGCCATCAGGGTTCTATTAGTGCAATCAGAACACATCTAACAAGTCAAACCATATAAAATGACGATTAAGATAAGGGTTATGGTTTAGTGGGTACAGCATGTCCTTTGCACCTGTCAGGTCTTAGGTTCAAACACCCACATACTATCCAGCCTCCTCCCCACAACACAATGATTAAACAATGCTCTGTAGGAAAGAACATGGCTGCCGTTGCTGTTCTACGAGGATTTTGGAGGCTTTAGCAATGATTTGAGGGTAAGGAAAGGCCATTCTCATCAAGCAGTCATTTCCCAAGGGAGGTGCATGGGGCTGGAAGGGGCAGATCCGAAATTGCTTTTGTCAGAAGAAAAGGCACCACATGGCACAAAATGTAGACCTGACTAAGAGATCTAGAGTGAAAGGCCAGTCAGCCCCACTGTCCAATTTACCAGATGCCTGCTGTCTCTGTCTACATACACTTGCTGTCTCCAGCTTCATGAACCCTTCCAGTCCTGAACAGAAAGGAGAACACAGTGAGGGGCTGGGGGGAGGGGGATAGCGAGTTGGTAAAGTGCTTGTCCTGCAGGCATGATAATTTGTGTTTGATCCCTAGAGCTCACATAAAGAAACTGGACATGATGGTCGTAGGGACATGTAGACAGATCCCTGGGGCTCGTTGACCACCTAGACTGGTGAAATAAACAAGTCCCAGGTCCCAGCGAGGAACCCTGTCTCAAAAGACAAGGTAGATGGCACCTGAAGTATGACGTTCAATAAGATTGACCTCTGGCCTCCACATGCGCGCGCACACACACACACACACACACACACACACACACACACACGAACACAGGTACATAGTAAATTTAAAACTTTGGCTGTTGAGGCCCTGCCTGTTCCCAGAACACATCCACCTGCCTCTTCTCTTCTGATTCTCAGAACAAAACTCCAGCTTGCATGAAAGAAATTTGTTGATCATCTCTACACTTGCCCACTTTCCATCACTCACCCTGGGTCCCTAGACATTTAATGAGTCCTGGCACTTTGCCCACAAGTTGCTGCTTCCCTGAATCCTCTCAGAAAACTCTGAACACAAAGGGTCCCCTGGGCATTTGGTAATAAGACCCAAATAAAACGGACAACACTTGCCGAGGGGGGCTTCTCGATCTCTTGTTTTAAAAAGTCTTGGTCCTTGAATTTCCCTTATGTACACACCTCTCCCCTCTTTCCTGGGCCGAGATGCCAGCTGTACGTTGCCATGGTCCGAAGAAGGACCTGTGGGTCTCCCCTGGCAGATGCTGCCACTGTTTTAGCCTGAGGGCCCTGCAGGCAGCCCCTGGCAACATTTTAAATTCAACATCAAACTTCAGCTTGAAATTTTAAAAAGAGGGGGGAGAAATGACAAGATGTCAGTGTCTCAGAACCCAGCAAGTGGGGTTTGTAAATGTACAGTCTGGGTTTCTTTGAGCTGAGGAAGTTTCTTGTCCTTCAGTGGCCGCTGGGAACGGCCGTGCCCCATCAAAGAGACCCTAAAGGATGCTGCAAGTGCTAACAGGGAAATGCTACATCTCAAAAGGAGACCTTCAGACCCAGCCAGAGAGTGCTATAACAAAAAACAAGGGCAGGTGAAAAGACGGCCCATGGATATTCTTATCTCCAAAAGGTAGGCTATAAAATACTGTATTTAAAATGACACTGTGGGCAAGGAATGTGTGTGAATGCACACCAACTAGTCCAGAAGGCTCAAATTTTATCTTTCATCATCGTCTAAATTATTTTTGCAATGATCATACATTTTTATGACTGGAAAAGAGTATGTATATAAAACTTGAAATTAAAAAATGGTAGCTGGGCAGTAGTGGCACACACCTTTAGTCCCAGGACAAGGGAGGCAGAGCCTCTGAGTTTGAGACCAGCCTGGTCAAGAGAGTGAGTTCCAGAATAGCCTCAGCTGCACTTAGAAACCGTGTCTTGAAAAACCTGATGATGATGATGATGATGACGACGATGACAATGGCAACACAATAATGAAGGTGAGAAAACTAGCCTTCTATTCTTTCATTACCCAATTAATCCCTACAGCCGAAATCATGAAGCCCTAACCTGCCCAGGAAGCCCAGCTCAGGGAGATTCAGCTGTAATTCACCTATCGAAAGTTTGACCCCAAGCGGGTCACAACTTCCGTCTACCATTGAGCTCAACATCTTTAACCTCTACAGCATCTCTGGAAAGCTGTTTTTTGTTTGTTTGTTTGTTTTGTTTTATTATTATTATTTTCAACTTGCATGGAAAGAAATAGACCCAGAGAAATAGAAGTAGTGTGTTTGGGAGGCAACATTGTCTGAAGACTTAAAGTCCATAGCACATGGAGACACGTGTCTGTGCGCATGCGTAGCAATGGGGTCATCACATGAATCTCGATAAGCGGTGCTTGTGTGGGTCGTGGGGAAAAGTTTTCTCCAGAACCAGAATCATACATTCTGAAATCATTTGTGGTAATTGCCCCTCATAGACACACTGCCAAGTAAAAGGCTCTCACCCTCTCAACAGGCATGCTGGGTGGCTTGTCTTCCAACAAAGATCTTGCAGGCTCTTAAAGAGGGCTATCTGTTGTTTAGCCACCTCCCTCTGGATCCTAGCGTGCGATCCAATGTGATGTACTTCCCTCTTTATGATGAGTCTGGACTGGAGTGACAGAGGAGGAAAGGGTTTCTCTCTCTTTCTTAAGTTCTTAAGTTACAAGTCTGGTTCTCAACTCCCAATTCCTCAGCTTCTCATCTCCCATCCGCTCATTAGAACTCTGATATGGAATGAGTAGCGTGGAGAGTAGAGGGAGGGAACATAGGGTGTATAGAAAAAGAGACACACCAAGAAGCAAGTAGGCAGTAATAAAATCCGAGAGGTTAAAAATAATTCCTTTACTACCCATCATCAGGAAAAGGCGTATACTCTCCCTCAAGCCTAGCAGCTCTGAGAACTAGCTATAAAAATAAAAAACGAGAAACAGAGTCAGTTGCTGTCATTTCAAATACAAATGGGCACATACATCCAGCCTTTATGACTGGGTGGCTTCCCCTTACAGGGTTCAGTATTTATTGGTTTTGACTTATTGATAGAACATTCTGGGGCTTGATGTCCTCCTTCCCACAGAGCTAAGACACCATCAGCAACTGCTCTCTCCTCTCAACCATGAATAATAACGTGGATAATGATGGCGGTGTTATTATTATCATTTGGTATTTAGCCAATGTCTTTCCCCGAAGTACTTAGGCCACTTTAGAGGCACTGCCTTATCATTCCTCACAATACTTCCCCGGAGAGAGAGGGCCAGAACAGGGCTCGGGTTTTCAATTCACTGGGAGCCCCGGAACAATGAAAGGGCTGCCTCGAGGTCACCTGGAGAAATTGGGCTGAGGTCAGTACAGAGGACCAAGAACTGGTAATGGCTGTTTAAGGGCGCCTTCCCACTGGCCACCAGGGAGAATGAGTCATTAGCTCATTCATTGAGTTCTGAGTATAACAGAACATTAAAAGGGGAATTTTGGCAGACACGCGCTCTAAAGGGAGGCACTAGAGTAAAACGCAAACACTTTCAGAGTGGATGGCTGAGAAACCCCTCGCCTACCTCTGGAGCATTTTATAAGAGCCACAAGGTTGGAAATCCAAGGACTTTGGATGAGGATTTCTTCACACCAGAGGGAAGTACAAGGGCAGCAGTTCATCTCCAGCCTAAGGAAAGTGACTCCAAAGAGATTGCTTAAACAGCTTAAAATGAGTCCATTGGTGTGAGCGGCACACCACGAACAGTGTGAGCTGTTTCTAGACAGCTAAGGAGGGAGAGCCTAGCTGGAAGGAGTCTGGCCCCTGGATGGGAGCTGGCACTCTGGAAACGGCTGGAGTTTAACAAAATAAACATAACAGGAGAGCGGCTGGAGTTTAACAAAATAAACATAACAGGAGAGCGTCTCTTCTCTGGGTGCGGTCTACATGCAATGGCAAGTCCGCTGGTTTAGATGTTGCCTTGGAGGACCAACCTAAAGCAAGGGGACCTCAGAAGTAGGAAACTGGAAGTTGAGTCTAAGATGCCATGGGCGGAGCCAACGGCAGTCATCTAGAATCAGAGCTCACCTCCCTGTGGCAGGGAATCTGAAGCCAGCACCCTCTGCTATGAATATCTCCAAGGAACTCATGAGAGCCAAAGAAAAAAGTATCTTTGTGTTTCTGCCCAGCTCAGAGTGGGGGTCACTACCGAGGGGGTAAGAACATTGCTGCTGTCTCTGAGCCCCGCCTTGCTTCTGAAGAGTTAAGGATGCGGCTGAAGGATGCACAGTTAAATACTTCCTTAAACAGGAAGTGTAGACATCTCACTCTTCACCTCCGGGTCTAAAGCCAGAGAGGGGAAAGGATGACCATTTTGTTATAGGTCTCCAGACCTTAACCTAAGGACAACAGATGCCATGGTGGAAGTACCATTCAGACCTTGGAACCCAGCACGTAGGTAACAACACCTCCCCAAATGAGACTAAGAAGACCCCATCCATCAAAGTCTACATGAGAAAGTCCCAAGTCCCTCTGCATACAAACCTGGCTTGTTGGCTTCTGTAATTCAGCTTCGGGCTAACTGCTCTTATTAACTTTTAGTGTGTCGACCAGGATGTGGTTTTTATGCTTAAAAGCTCACCTCAAAAAAGGCTCAAGGGAGCTGCTGAGATGGCTCATTGGGTAAGAACACTGACTGCTCTTCCGAAGGTCCTGAGTTCAAATCCCAGAAACCACAGAGTGGCTCACAACCACCCGTAATGAGATCTGATGCCCTCTTCTGGTACTTCTGCAGTCAGCTACAGTGAACTTATGTATAATAATAAAAATAAATCTTTGGACCAGAGAGAGCAGGGACTGAGCAAGAGGCATTGACTGGAGCGAGCAGAGATCCTAAATTCAATTCCCAACAACCACATGAAGGCTCATAACCAACTGTACAGCTACAGTGTACTCACATACATTAAATAAGTAAGTAAGTAACTAAGTAACTAAGTAAGTAAGTAAGTAAGTAAATCTTAAGAAAAAGGCTCAGGACTGCACAGGGGTCTTGTATACCAATGTAATCACCAGCATGCTAATAAAGACTTTCTGTCGGCTTGGACCCATGTCTGAGTAGTCTTCTCTGGTGGACACATCACAGCCTTTCAAGTAGTAGCAGATAAATCTCTTATTATACAGTGATTGGGTCACATTGCCTATATCCTTCCTGTAGCAGATGAATGCCTCCCACAGAAGAAATGAAGGGAGATAGGGTGTGTAGGAGCTGGTAAAGCACTTGTTTGGCATGCATGGAGCACTGTGTTTGGTCTCCAGTACCACACAAGCTAGAACAGCTAGAGTGTGTCAATAACTGTGCGGCCAGACATGAGACTGTCTCAAAGACAGTAGATAGAGAAGGTAGAAATTAAACTTAGGAAACTATACATTTCCTAGGACAGAATATAGTTTTTCAACAAAAACAGGTTGATAATTTTTTTTGATTTAGAGTTATGCAAAGCAAAATGGATGTACCCATTACCCTGCACATAGACCCAATGGTATAAGTATCATAATAGGAGTCACTGTTTGTTGTTAAATTTACTTTATTTCTTTAATTTGTCAATTATTATTTTATTATAATATTTATGATAAATATAACAAATAAAATAAATATTATACTATTTATAATAAATACATTTATAAAATAATAAATGATATTATAATAAATATAATAAATATACATTACATAATAATAAATCACATTTTATTTTTATATATTATAAGCCATATAAAATATTATGCACTATATTATATAATTGCATGTAATTATATAACACAATATATTGTATGTTTTATATTATATTACATGTATACTTTATATCAAATATAATAAAAGAAATATATAATTAAAATATAATATCTAATGTAATTTTATCTATCTATCTATCTATCTATCTATCTATCTATCTATCTATCTATCTATTTATTTAATTGACTCAGTCACTCCTTGTTAAACTGACAAGGTAAGGCATTGACTCTTTACAAAGAGGAAAACCCAGACTCTTCCAAACTAGTTTTAGCATAGTGGTCGAGGTCAGAGCTAGAAAACAAGGTTGCTTAGTGTATGTTTAGCCATCAGGAGACAAACTGCTAAGCTAATATAGCTCTTCCAACTAATTAGGCTCCTTCTTTCATGTCAGTTGAGATGCACAAAAACAAAACTCTGATTTTTAAAAAAGCTTTAGCCAAGGGCAAGACAACAGAGGGCTTTCAACTCACCAAGAACGATGGTCAAAAGCCATGGGAAGGTGGCTTTCTCCAGAGGGGGCTGTACACAGCTATCTGTATCTGCCAAAGAACAGAAAGCTACTAGGAGCCCAGAGAGATGGTTTTGTGGTTAAAAGCACTTATTTCCAGAGGACCCAAGTTTGGTTCCCAGTGCCCACATAGGATGGCTCACGATTGCTTGTAACTTGAGATTTGGGGGATCCAATGCCTCTGTCTTCCCTGGTCTCCTGTACTTACACACACACACCAACCCCTCATGCACATAATAAAAATAACAAAAATAAATTCTGAGAAAGCTGCTGGCTTTGAGCTACGGCTGCGGGGCCCAGGGCTGTCTTTTCCAGGATCTTAGTGTTCTGTTTCTGTATTCTTACAAGTGGATCCTCTCATCTCTTCACTGAAGGCAATGTCTTAAAGGCTACCGGCTCAGGTCAGCTTTTCTTGAAGATCTAACCTAGAATAGGTGCTTCTTCCCTTCTCAGCCACCGCCCACTATGGCACCCTACTTCCTTCAAAGCAGTGATCCTAACCTGGGCTTATTGTATGTTCTTCATTTACATGTCTACTCATGACTCTTCACTTAGACTCTAAACTCTATGATGACCAGGTTAATAATGAATATCCATGAAAGGAATCGGAGAGAAAAGGAGGCAGGGAGGCTCATTATGGGTTATCTCTTGCCTAATGGGTAGGACACGTAGAATGACTTCAGTACTCACCCCAGCTGCTGCAGATGTTGGTTGCTTACTGGCCCTCAATATATTATTCCTTCCTGCGTTTATTTTTTTCTATGCTCCTTATTATCCCCCCCCCCACCGTTTAAAAAAATTATCGAAAGGAGTTGTCTTTGTTTGCAGAAAGCTTCTTGGTGGATGATGCCCAGGAAGTCATCCCATCAACAATATGTGGCATCAGGTTGGTGACAGAACAAGTAAGCCCAGCTCCAGTACTCAGGTTGTATAGCTGCTGAGATGCAGTAAGCCTGCAGAACTTCCAGCAGGCCAAGGCCTAGATGACACTTTTCCTAAACCCCACCTTTGCCCAGATCCATCTCCTGCCTCCATCCCCACCCCTCAACACAGGTCTCCTCAAAGGGCTTTCCCTCAGTTAATCCATTGCCCAAGAATGCGTATCTAAGCCCTTTGGTGAAAACTCAAGGTTTTGAGAGTTTGGAGAGGGTAGGCAGAGACAGAACATGGATTGAAGCTGACCAGGGACCTCATCACGATGCCAGTTTCTCTGCCCTGTCCTTCCCTTCTCTTCCTGGTCAACGATGCTGATGCCATGACCGAAGCCTGCAGAACTCATCAGTTACTGAAGAGACCCTGAAAGAAAGGACTGCGAGTGAAGATTGAAGAAGCCAGTGGAAGACAGACAGGCTCTTCAGCTTGGGGAGGACCTCAGCTACCATGTCTGGGCTAGCATTTTTGTTTCCTGTCTGGTGTTGGAGGCTGATGGAGCTGCTCTGGCAAAGGCAGACAGTGGTGGGCTGGGCTGGTACTTTAACTCCTAACTCCACTTTTGTTGATGAGAGGCAGGTGCTGTGAGTCTGACAGCAATCACAGGTCTCCCCTGCTGATGGTTTGGTGTATGTGTGTGTATTGTGGCATGCATGTGCGTTCATGTTCCTGTGTATATGCGGTCACACTGAATAGCTTCCTCAATTGCTCTCTCTCTCTCTTTTTTTTTTTGAGACAGTCATTCCTCAAACCCAAAGCTCATGCATTTGTCTAGGCTGGCTAGACAGAGAGCTTCAGGAATTCACCTGTTCCTGCTTCTCTGGTGCTGGGATTGTAGATATGTGCTGCCATTCTTCACCTTTCTGAGCGCCGGTCCTCCTGCTTGGGTAAATACACAGTGTACATGTCCTTAGTGTCTCTGCCCAGCTTTTGCCTGTTTATTTTTTGTGGCTCAGGCTGACCTATGCTTCACAATCTTTCTGCCTCTTGAGTGCTAAGATTACAGGTGTATACTGCCATGCCTGGCTCCTAAGACAGGAAAGAACGGGAACTGGAAATCCATTTGGGCTGCCACAGCCTAATTTCCTGACTGGCAACCTACAGAAGTGGGAGCAGGTGATAATGGGTCTCTCCCTAGTCCTTAGTCCAAGGTTTTTTTTTTTAAAAAGGGGGGAGGGGTGGCTGGAGAGATGGCTCAGTGGTTAAGAGCACTGACTGCTCTATGCTCTACCGTAGGTCCTGAGTTCAAATCCCAGCTATATGGTGGCTCACAACCATCTGTAATGAAGTCTTATGTCCTCTCCTGTGGTGTCTGAAGACAGCTACAGTGTACTTACATATGATAAATAAAATAAATCTTTAGAATAAAAACAAAAGGGAGGAGGGTAGAAGTGCTCTGTGCAGTGTGAAACGGGAGGCTCTCCTCAACCACCTTCAGAACTGTGCCTGCCGCTTGTACGAATGAAGGAGAACAAATTCAGGTCAAACCTGAAAATTTTTCTTTCTTTTTTTTTTGCCCTGGTCCTAGGAATCAAATTCAGGGCCTTGCACATGCTAGGCAAGTACTCTTCCACATCCCTAGCCCACCTTCTCAGGACTCTGAGAGACATACATAGATACATACACACTTTGAGACAGGGTCTCACTAACTCATTCAGGCCAGCCTTGATGTCCCTGTAGCACAGCTAGGTTTGAGCTTTTGATTTGTCTCCCTCAGTCTCCCAAGTAGCTGGAATTATAGTCTGCTATATGAAGCCAGGCTGTACCTGGAAAACTATTTTTTAAGTAATGAATTAAGTATGAAGGTATTGTGTGCATCTGTGTATGTGTAAGTGCACATGGACCACAGCATGCATGTGGAGATTAGACAAAAACTCTTTAAAAAAAAAGAATTATTTGTTTTATGTATATGAGTACACTGTACCTGTCTTCAGTCACACCAGAAGAGGGCATCAGACCCCATTACAGATGGTTGTGAGCCACCACGTGGTTGCTGGGAATCGAACTCAGGACCTCTGGAAGAGCACTCAGTGCTCTTAACCACCTAGCCATCTCTCTAGCCTCAGAAAACAACTCTTGACTGTTCTTTCTGTGGGTCCCGGGGGCTAAAATTTAGGGTGTCGGGCTTGTTTGGCAAGGTCTTTTAGCCTCTGAGCCATCCCTCGTCCCTGGACCACTTTTAAAAGGGGCAGTGTAAATGAGGTATTATTCATTTGAAGTAACTTCATCTTGTCCTCTTTTGGAGGCCTAAATGAAAAAAGAAAAACAATAACAATAACTGACAACTAAACTTAAAAGAATCCATTTACTGTACTAGTCAGTGAAATAAAGTCAAACCGAAAGCTGAGAACTGCTCAACCGCTGTGCGGTGGTGGCACACACCTTTAATCCCAGCACTTTGGGAAGCAGAGGCAGATAGATTTCTATGAGTTTGAGGCCAGCCTGGTCACAGCAATAGTTTCAGACTAGCAAGGGTATCCAGGGGTGCTCACAGGCACACGCCCTTCCATGGCAATCACTGAACGGCTACGTTTGTTGTTTAGTACGAGTGGGGAGGCTCAGCCGACCGACCGCAAGCTTTCTGGGAGCAGGGCTTAGCCTGCCTGCTGATCCCATCCCTTCAGTGTTTAAAGTGGTGTCTGCACCCTAGAAGGGGCTTGGTGTGTATTTGTGGGTTGGAGGAAGGTTACATGTGTTTAAGGTTAATCCGACATTCAGCTGATAACGGGGTTCCCTTTCCTTTTTACCAAGGGTTCCTGGACTTTCTGAGTTTCTTTCATCTGCAAAGCGAGAGGCCGAAGACACTGTCTTCTCTGACGTGAGTCTGTCTGTACCTAGGGCAGTGCGCACTCAGCAAATGACGGCTCCTGTTAGTAGCCCTTCTCCGTTTCTTATGACGAACAATAAAAATGGAACTTTACCAGAGTAAAGCATGAATTCTAGGACTGTTGAATAAACAAAATTAAACAGGCAAAGAAATTCCAATTTTCCCGATCAAAGACTGAAAAAGAACCAAGAGAGAGAAACGAAGCTACTTTTAGTTGTAATGGAATCTAAAATGGCCATTTTGAAATGGAGCAGGCAGCAATATAGTGTGAAAGCCAACGTGTCTATCCATATCTGTTTCAAAAGACTCAAAATTAAATGATCATAAAAAGATCTGTAAGAAATACCACTAAGGGAAGAAAGCAAGTTATCTAATTATGTATTTGTGAATTATATCTAATTGGAATACAAATTTATCATAAATATATTCATTTATAATAAAAAGCGAATGAGAATTTAAAAGCATCCCATTCAGCTTTGATTTTAGAGTGAAACACTTAGGCGGGCACACAGATTGAATGTGATGTATCTAAGAGAGCCTATGAATATTCATAGTTGGAGTACAGATCACATGTCCACATCCATATAATACACTTCTTATTCAAGCCGAAAGAGGCACCCTTTCTCCTCTGGAAAGGAAATAATTAGGGTGCAGTTGAAAATGTAAAAATCAGAAACACTCCCTTAAATAAAAGTCACAGTGTCCAGAGGGGCCGGGAGTCTAACAGATTGTTTGTTTAACTCGTCCGCGATGCTGAGGCTGACAAGCCGACACGAAGCTTAAAGGGAAATCTGCCAAGGTGGCCAGTGTGCCCGGGGCATAGGCTGCCTCGGGTGCTTCCATCGGCAATGATGAAAGTCTCAGAAGCCCCGTGTGCTCTGCTGGAAGCAAAGACAAAATCTGCTGACCGATGTCAGTCAGAGATCTTGCCGAGCCTCTTTCAAGCACAGGCAGCCCTGTTTTGGGGGCTCAGGAGAGACTTATAGACTTCATCCTGCATCTGCCTGCACCATCTCTCCAACAACTGCCACCCCCATCTCTCCAACAACTGCCCTGCGGAGATATCTTAGATAACAGTGTGGGTTTCTGAGCAAGTGTGTGCACACACACAGGAGGTCTTTAGTATAGTCTTTAGTTGCTCACTCTCTCTCCCCCAGTCTCTCTCTCTCTCTCTCTCTCTCTCTCTCTCTCTCTCCTCTTTTTCTCTCTCTCTCCTTCTGTATGTATGTATGTATGTATGTATGTATGTACGTATGCATGTATGTGCTGGTGTTATGGGGGTCAGAAGTCAATGTTTGTTGGGTGTCTTCCTCAATAGTGGTTCATTTTATTTTTGAGATAGGATGTCTTCCTAAACTTGGAGTTTGCTGATTCTTCTAGACGGGCTGGCCAGCAAGCCCAAGCAAGAGCTGCCCCTGTCTTTGCCTCCCCAGCCCTGAGATACACAAGCATCAAAAATGTGGCCTCTCATGTTGGGAAACTTGTTCCCTTTAAAGCTCCCTGAAGCACTGGTTCTGTCAAGGGCAACGTTTCACCTGTACTTAATCTTTTATTTCTCAGCTCCAGGGATTGGACTCAGGGCCTTTCCATAGGAGGCAAGAGCTCTACCCCTCACTCACCTACACCTCACTCACCACTGTTAATCTTTAACAGCTTTCACCAGTATTGTCTGTTGGGAAAAAATAAAAGGGGGCCTGGGGGGGCTGGGGAGAAGTGGGGGAGGAAAAGAGGTCTAACCTCCAGCCAGAGTTCCCCTGTGCTCTGGGCAGGCAGAGCTGCCAGATGCTTTTCCACACAGCCCCAGGTGAGCATGCCTGACACACGCTGTGGGGGTGGGAAAGGGGCAGCCCCCTGACCAGGGACCCCAGAGCTACCTTGCTAGCACCCCAGGGTTGTAGGAGAGAGGGAAGAGGGAAGGAGTTCCCAACACTGACTAAAGTGCACAGCAGGTCTTGAAGGAGCAGAGACTCTCTATATTTTAAGAGCTTTATTATAGAAATGCATGGGGAAAGAGAGAAGGGAGAGAGAGAGAGAGAAAGAGAGAGAGAGAGGAAAGGCTAGAGAGAAAGAGAGAGAAAGAAAGGAGAGAGGAGAGGAGAAGACAAAGAGAAAGGGAAGAGGAGAGAGAAGTGAGAGAAGTGAGAGGTGAGAGGACAAAGGAGTAAGAGAGCGAGGTGGGGGCCTAACAGCCCCTTTTATGGTCTTCACTGTTGCTAGGTAACTGGGTAAGAGTTTAGCCTGAAGGTCAGAAGCTTGGGCCATTGCTTCAGTGACTACTGACCATGCTTCTCTTGTGGTGGCTGTGGGAGGTGGTACCTTAGGCAGGGGCCAGAGTTTCGGGAGCATGAGGGAATGCCTACCATGTCATGTAGGTGAATTATGACTATCGGGGTTCAGACCTCAGCTCGACTGGATACCAGCCTGCAATTCCCCACAATGTCATTCCCTTTTTCTGTTTTTAAAAACCAGCAAAGCACCAGTCTCAGGCAGGACCCGTGGCAGATATAAGTCAAGGGCTAGAGTCCAATATAACTGTTTTCATTCATTTATGAAAGCATATTGGTGGCCCATTTAAGCTCCAATGTTGTCTCCTTTGAACTAAATTTATTTGTTGATGTTTAAAAAGTGTTGATTTCAAACAAATGTTATGGTTAGGGATAAAGTTCAGGGGTAGATCCCTGACTTCTATGTGCAAGGTGATCACCTTGACCCCTAACCCCCGAAACAAAAGAAAAGCTACAAGCAGCACCCGACATTCCCACAGACACCATGAACTTGAAACTCATTGCTATGTAGGTTACATGTGGCTATGTGCAAACTGTGAAAATGGGGCCCACACTCACTGCAGTCTGGGAGGAGCTCAGCAACGAGGCCAGCAGGAATAGGAGCCTGGGAGGAACGTCTAGGGGTCCTCTCATTTCTTTTTTGTTTAGGGAAGAAGAAAATTGGCTTAGATCCTGTCTGTGTGACAGACACAGTCAAAATCATCTAAGATGCTGGTCTTCAAACCAAACAACAGGATGTCTCCCAATCCCGTGTGAGCAGGAAGAATACAGAGAGTATGCAGACTTGTCAATTATTCGTTAGGTAAGGCTATTGCATAATTATACTCTCATTCTTTGTTATTTTCTATGAGTTCATGTCTGTTACAGGGCTCACTCTTCTGTGCCTAGCTGATGGCAGTAGATGACTATCATCTATTTGCCAAACCTAAGAGCCAGCGACCTTGTCTTATCAATGTCCTCTTCTGTGCTTTATTTCATATACCATTGAACCTCTGTGCCAGGAGACTTCAATTGCAGGAAACAGCTCGCATTCTATCGCTAGAGGAAAGAGATATTGATAGAACCCACATTAGAATTGTGGTCACTAACAATGCAAAGCAGCAAGCCATAAATCCTCATGAGCTCAGGCCGTGCTGTTTACCATCAAAGGGATCCTTCTTCCTCTCCAGTGTAACTAAATAGATGGGAGATACGTGAAACGTGATAGCTGTTAAATTAAAGACGAAAACCCGTTCAAGTTACGGAGAGGCCGTTACAAAAACAAACATGCCAACCAGCAGTCTCAAGCCCCTACAGCAAGGATGTGGCTCTCAGTGCCTTCAGCTCTCTCTGAAGATGAGGGAGCCGACAACTCGTCAAAATTACAGCTCCACCCCTCTCGTATTCTATCCATAGAAGTGATTGAGGGTATAAGTGGTAGTTATAAGGATGCCCATTCAAAATGCCACTCAGGGGCTGGGGCGGAGGCTCAGTGTGGTTCACACCTCTGCCAGAGGTCCTGAGTTCAAGTCCCAGCAACCACATGGTGGCTTACAACCATCTGTAATGTGATCTGATGCCCTCTTCTGGTGTGTCTGAAGACAGTGACTGTGAATTCATATACATAAAATAAATAAACCTAAGAAAGAAAGAAAGAAAGAAAGAAAGAAAGAAAGAAAGAAAGAAAGAAAGAAAGAAATGCCACTTAATATGCAGGAAAGGTAGACTTAGCTGAACCATCCAACACCAAAGGATTGACTATGCAAACTGTATGTAATCTTTTCATGCAAGAGAGCAAGTCTAACCAGGCAGTAGTGGTGCATGCCTTTAGTCCTAGGAATTGGGAGACAGAGGCAGGGGCAGGGGCAGGGGCAGGGGCAGGGGCAGGGGCAGGGGCAGGGGCAGAGGCAGAGGCAGAGGCAGACAGATCTCTGGTTCAAGGAAAGTCTGGCACACAGAGTAAGTTCCGGGGAAGCCAGCGCTGTACAGAGAAATCCTGTGAGAAAAACCAGATAGAGAGAGAGACAGAGACAGAACATATAAAAAGTACTGCAGAAAAGTACCCAATATTACCAGATATATAAAAATATATTGTTAAAATGGAGGGGAAGGTTATGCAATTATAATCTCAAAAGGTTATATAAAAGGAGTCAACAGGGGGCATTTTGTTCATTGGGTTTTGAGTTATTTGCCAAAATTATTGTAAACCTCCCATTAAGATGTTGTGAAAGAGCCAAATAAAACATTCCTTTTCTAGAAAAAAAAGAAAAGTTCAGGTCAGCAGGTTGGCTCATAGGACAGCCACTTACTTATCAAAGCCACTTATTAAACCAGCGTCCGTAGGGATTTTTCCAGATGAACATGAACAAATCCCTGCCAATCTTTATCCCTCCATCAGATGCCATGTTCTCTGGATGTGCACCACGACCGTCTCCATGGAAGCCTGACAGTCCCTGTGACTCACAGTAGTCAGAGAGAACCGACTTCTGGAAGTTTCCTCTGGCCTCTACAAGCAGCCTGTGGTACATATGAGCATGTGCAGTTGTGTATAGACACACAAACACACACACACACACACAGATGCATACACACACACACACACACACACACACATGCACCATAATTAAAATAAGATTTGAAAAGAGAATTGTGCAGAAAAGCTAAAGAGATAAATAAGGATATATACTCAACAGTATGACTTGATTTTTATTTAAAAGCTAATATAGTACACAGTAAAACTGGTGCTAAAAGATGAAGGGTGAGCTCTGCTTTCTTCTTCTACTGTGAGGCTGTTTTCTAAAATGTCTATGCTGAAAGCGTACACTTTTACTTTAAGGGGGAAAAAAGCGATGCCTTTAAGCTGGCCCCATTTAACCTGTTTAAATGGGTCAGCAACCCTACTCATCACCCTAAAAGTGTGTGTTCGTGGCCTTGCTTTTTGCTGGGCTGATGTGCTTCCCCTAGAACCGACGGGAGACACGAAACCTCTCTGCAAACTCTTTGTAGATTCCCATCTGTGACTTGATAAATATTTGATGCCGTGGCCAGTCAACATCCCTACATTAGCGAAACTTCTGCCCAGGAGCAAAAACTGCACAGCTCTCAGCAGTGAGACCGGAGTAAGTTAAAAAGAGTGGATTCATTAACCACTTCAAAGGCTTTGGGTTTTTTTTTTCCATTGGCAATTTTGTGGACTGGATTATTGGCCCTGCTTTCTGTACTGTGAGGACCACAACCATTGCTGTACAGAGGAGTTTGCTTCCCCTGTAGCAGCACATTCTTCTCTTTGTGTTCACAGCCAAGGAGCAAATATACCCTGACATCCCTCCCCACCAGCCCTACTCCTGCCATCCTCCCCTTGGTTAATCAGCTGTGCATATTTATTGTGAAGTAAGCTCAAGATCTGCATGGGAAATCTGTAGTCTGGTCCCCGTGTCTGATACAGATTTTAGACAACTCGATGGACCATTTCTCCCTCTCTGCCTTGGTGAAGATGGTTGATGCTAGAAAAAGCAACACAATTGTTCCTAAGTACTTAGGTAGTGGACATAGAGGGAGGGAGCGACATGAAACTGAAGCTGGTTTTAATCCTGAATGCAGGATGTGTGTTTCATCATACATCTATATGTATACGTACACACACACACACACACACACACACACACACAGAGTGAAGGAACACTATTCTGTCCTAAGAAGAATGAAATATTATCATTTGTAACAATATGGAAGAAACGCAAAACATGAAGTTAAGGCACACAAAGAGAAGTTATATGTGAATTATCCCAGCACTTGGGAGGTAGAGGCTCTCTGAGTTCAAGGTCAGCCTCGGCTAAGAACCAGTTCCACGACGGGCTCTTATTGTGAGGTAGGAGCTACCATAAATACATTTGTTTCCTTGTTGAATGCCTCTGTTTGCTGTTATTTCAGACTTCTTTTCTCTCCTAATATGTGTCCCTTGCTCCCCTTTTAGTGCAACTAACACTTTTGCTTCTTTTAATTAAAAGCCTAAGTATTTCTGTCTATGAACGCCATTGTTGGGGGATGGGGAGAAATAACTGTGAAGATGGATGAAGGATGGCATAGCAACAGCAGCAGCAACAGCAACAGCAGCAGCAGCAACAGCAATAGCAGCAGCAGCAGCAACAGCAAAAGCAGCAGCAACAGCAATAGCAGCAGCAACAGCAACAACAGCAGCAGCAACAGCAGCAGCAGCAGCAGCAGCAGCAACAACACACTTTTCACTTCAGACTATAAGAAAATTTCTACAATTTCTCCTTTTAAAACTGTTTCACCATTCTAAGTTTCTGGCTAATATCCACTTATCAGTGAGTGCATATCAAGTGACTTCTTTTGTGATTGGGTTACCTCACTAAGGATGATATCCTCCAGAATCTTAGAATACCCAAGATAAATGTGCAAAACCCAAGAAAATCAAGAAGAAGGAAGACCAAAATGTGGATACTTCATTCTTCCTTAGAATAGGGAACAAAACACCTATGGAAGGAGTTATAGAGACAAAGTTTGGAGCTAAGACGAAAGGATGAACCATCCAGAGACTACCCCACCCGGGGATCCATCCCATAATCAGCCACCAAACCTAGACACTATTGCATATGCCAGTAAGATTTTGCTGAAAGGACCCTGATATAGCTGTCTTGGGTGAGGCTATGCCAGTGCCTGGCAAATACAGAAGTGGATGCTCGCAGTCATCTATAGGATGGAACACAGGGCCCCCAATGGAGGAGCTAGAGAAAGTACCCAAGGAGCTGAGGGAGTCTGCAACCCTATAGGTGGAACAACAATATGAACTAACCAGTACCCCCAGAGCTCATGTCTCTAGCTGCATATATAGCAGAAGATGGCCTAGCCTAGTCAGCCATCATTGGGAAGAAAGGCCCCTTGGTCTTGCAAACTTTATATGCCCAGTACAGGAGAACACCAGGGCTAAGAAGTGGGAGTGGGTGGGTAGGGGAGCAGGGTGGGGGGAGGGTATAGGGAACTTTCGGGATAGCATATGAAATGTAAATAAAGAAAAAATCTAATAAAAAATAAAAAACTGTTTCATCATGCAACAAAATGCTAATTTTTCTGCCATTTTTTTACAATGAAAAAAAATCAATAATCAATGATTTGAATTCAGCTTGCTCTCCTGGAGACATGCTCCTGAGTTCAGAAGGTTTGAGCTATGTGTTACCAGGCTCTCCTTCCGATGAGGATATATAAAGATTGAGAGCTTTTCTCTTCCTTCCCAGATTCACCAGTTTCCTTGTTATTTATCTTTGGGTAGTGAAGAGATTCCTTATAATTTGTCTTTGGGTAGTAGATCTAGCGCCAATCTGTTCCTTCTGAGTTGTAAATTAGATACAAAGCAAACGTGCTTAAAAAAAATCTTGTTTGGCTCCAGAAGAAAAAAAAACATTCATTAGTAAAGAATATAAGGTGAGAGGGGATTTTCATCTGTCCTGTGGATTTGCTCTTATTTTAATTACTTTGCTCAGTGAAAAGTTTATAAGGCTTCCTTGTGACTGTTATGTTGGCTAGGCTCGGCAGAAGGGAGCTCTCTGCCATAGTCTACCCTGTACAAGTGGGAGGGGATACATTTCTGAACATGCTCTGTTTCTTTTCTGCCCTTATTTTGAGCTCCACTTTCTGGCTTTGTTATTCTGCCGCCCGTCCCCACCCCCACCCCCTTCTCACTTTGTTTTCATTCTCAATGATACAAAGGAATAAAAAAAGGTGCTGGGGAGATAGCTAAGTGGTAACAGTGCTTTCTGTGAAAGCAATAGGACATGAGTTCAAATCCCAGCACATACATAAAAAGCCAGACGTGACTGTGCATGACTATAACCCAGACCTGGGGGAGGAAGAGACAGAGGAATCCTTGGGGTTTGCTGCCCAAGTTACAGCCTAAGTGACAGACCTGTCTCAAGGGAATAAAAAGAATGATAGAGCTGGGTACCCAGCATCCTCCTCTGGCTCCTGAGCATGCGCACATGATGTATGCAACCACAGACACAGACACACACACACACACACACACACACACACACACGCACACACACATACACACATGCCCACATGCGCACACAATTAAAAGATAATACTCAAAGGGTTCCAAGCTGAGTATACCCTACCAAAAATGCATTTGAAGTAAATACTGAGATATCAGAAAATTAAACATATTTTCATTAACTAGAACCGTCAAGTTTATTTTTCTTCTTAAACATCAAAATTCTCAATTAGTATATAATAGCAAAATACAAGTAATAATGAATGTTTACATAAATTAAAATTTTAAATAAAAGTAATTGTTTAGTTCTAAATAAAATTTTAGTGAATATTTTTATATATATATAAATTATTTGCAATTTTTATGCCCAAAACACATCAGTTGCTAATTAAAAAAAAATAAAAAGATAATGTCATTGTGCTGGCTAGCTCTTTGTTAACTTGACACAAGCTAGGGTCATCTGGAAAGAGGGAGCCTCATTTGAGAAAATACCCACTTCTCATCTTTGTATTAGGTACTTTTTTATTGCTGTGCTGAGATCCTGTGAGCAAGGCCACTGAGAGAAGAAAGAGTAGATTGGGGGCTGTGGTTTCAGAGGGTGAGTCCATGACCACCGCGGCAGGGAGCATGGCAGCATGCAGGCAGGCATGGCACCCGAGAAGTGGCTGAGAGCTTCTTTCTTTCTTTCTTTCTTTCTTTCTTTCTTTCTTTCTTTCTTTCTTTCTTTCTTTTGGTTTTTCGAGACAGGGTTTCTCTGAGTAGCCTTGGCTGTCCTGGAACTCACTTTGTAGACCAGGCTGGCCTCGAACTCAGAAATCCGCCTGTCTCTGCCTCCCAAGTGCTGGGATTAAAGGCGTGTGCCACCACGCCCAGCTTGAGAGCTTAATTCTTGAGACACAGCCATGAGGGAAAGAGAGAGAGAGAGAGAGAGGGAGAGAGAGAGAGAGAGAGAGAGAGAGATACAGAGAGAATCACTAACTGGAAATGGTGTGGGTTTTTGAAATCTCAAAGCCCATGTCTACCAGTGACTTACCTCCTTCAAGGCTACAACCTCATAAACCCTCCCAAACAGTTCTACCAATTTAAAAACAACTATATGAGCCTATGGGGTCCATTCTCATTCAAATCACATGCTCCTACCAGACTGACCAGCCAGTAGGCAAGTCTGTGGGGCATTTTCTTGATTAATGATTTATATGGAAGAAACCAGCCCACTGTGGGCAGTGCTGCTCCTGGGCAGATGGTCGTGAGTGGTATAAGAAAGCAGGCTGAGCAAGCCATAAAGAGCAAGGCAGTAAGCAAATTTCCTCCATGTCCTCTGCTTCGGTTTCTGCTTCCGGTTCCTGCGTTGGGTGCGTTCCTACTCTGACTCCCTGGATGAAGTATAAGTTGTAATCTGAAATAAACTCTGTCTTCCTCAAGTTGCTCTGGTCAAAGTGTTTAATCACCATTATGGAAAGCAAACTGTAACAGTTCTGCTCCATGCTTCCAGCAGGCTGTGTCTATACTGTCTCTAAAGACTAAGAGTAAATGTTTAATATTGCAAAATGTTCTTTGGCCACCATGTACAGCTGTTGCAGACACTGCACTCATTAGTCTGTGACTGCTTATTGGTCCACAAATTCGAACTGGAAGGAGCAAGAAAGTGGATGCTCATCGCCCCTGGGAAACAATACTTTATTATGCAGGAATCTATAGCATTCGTGACATCTGAGAGGAAGGATTTGACAGGTTAATTAATTTGCCTTTTCTCCTGCCTAAATGCTGCCACAGCTCAAATCCTCCTCCTTAGGATGGTCCTTCCGTGGCATTGGCAGCAACACAAGCCACAACCTTCATGACATTTGTAGAAAGTCACCTTCTGCTTCCAGGATGAAAGGCAAGAGAGAAAAAGGAAGAAGGCAAGAACATTTGAAGTGGCCTGGACGGTACACACTGGGGCCATGGCTGCACCACTCAGTGGGCACCCATGCTGTTTAGTAAACTTGCCTTTCATTGTGCGTTTGTGATGCTGGACTCTAGGAAGAAGGTTCAGGGGAGAGCCTCTTGTCCAGTCTAAAGGCTGTCTCAAGCTCGGTATAAATCCAGTATTACCAATAGGATAACCCCCATGTGGAGAGTAGACAGGGACTCCACCCACAAGTACCCAAATCAATTATGATATCAACATTTTGGCATTTGTGTTTCTATAAAAATGATACTAACATGCATATATTATTTTATGTATTTATTGTTTTCCAAGACAAAGTTTCTCTTGTGAATCCCTGGCTGTCCTGGAACTTGCTTTGTAGACCAGGCTGGCCTCAAACTCAGGGATCTACCTTCATCTGCCCAGCTTTGGGTTTGTGTGTGTGTGTGTGTGTGTTTTCAATAGACAAGGAAGATTACTATATAAAAGCTTTGATGAGCTTCATTTCCATTTAAAACATTTTATAACACTTTCCATATTGCTACTAAAAATTTGTTAACTTTATCTTATATCAGTAAGACTTTTACCATACCTTCTTTTTTTTTTTTTTTTTTTTTTTGCTTTTGTTTTTGGTTTTTCGAGACAGGGTTTCTCTGTGTAGCCCTGGCAGTCCTGGAACTCACTTTGTAGACCAGGCTGGCCTCGAACTCAGAAATCCGCCTGCCTCTGCCTCCCAAGTGCTGGGATTAAAGGCGTGCGCCACCAAGCCCGGCTTTAACCATTCCTTCTTGATTGACATTTTTTTCTTCAAGTTTATCATTATAAAAGTAATATGACAAATATACTTTGGAGATGACCTTATTTTCTGTGTCTAAAGCTCATGGCTGCTTTTGGTCAATTTAAAATAATTCATAAATGTTAGGACACACACACATATATGAATGTATGTATATGCATATATACAGTATATATGTGCATGTATATATGTATGTATATATACATATACATATATATGTGCATGTATATATGTATGTATATATACATATACATATATACACATGTACAGATATAAATATATATACAACATATATATGTTGTAAAATTGCTTAGTTCTTACTCATTTTATCTCCTGTAGAATTTTATGAACAATTAAGTTATAGATGAAAATGTTACATTAGGTAGTCTGTCTGATACCCAAAGCAGACGAATACTAACTCCCAAAGGAAAAAAAATGCTAACTACCAAAATATTTATAAATTCAGATTGATAAGAAATGTTACATGGAAATATATATTTACATACATAAATATTTCAAGTATGTTATCTATTGAGGCAAATAACAATATCTTTATACTATGTATACATGCTTACATATATAATCCATATAGACATAAGTAAGATTGGAAACATATATGTGCTTTGGAAGTTGAAGGCGATCCAGGATGAAGATTCAGGTTTGGCTGATCCCAGTGCCCTTAAACTGTACAGTCTAGGGGGCTGGAGAGATGGCTCAGTGGTTAAGAGCACTGACTGCTCTTCTGAAGGTCATGAGTTCAAATCCCAGCAACCACATGGTGGCTCACAACCATCTGTAATGAGATCTGACGCTCTATTCTGGTGTTTCTGAAGACAGCTACAAAGATACAGTAATAAATAAATCTTAAAAAAAAAACTGTACAGTCTATGAGAAATTAGGACCCAGTGGTGCCTCAAGGGTCATTTGAATATAGGACCAAATCTGCAAATACATAAAAAAACCACAGCAGTCTCGGGGGTAGAGAGGAGTTAAAGCAAAAGCTAATGGGAGCTTTTGACATTTGTATATTTCTTAACTTACATAAATACTAAAAAATGGATTTATGTTATACTTGTGAAATCTTAAAAATTAATAAAAAGTATTCTTTTACACAGTTAGTTGGAGTATGAAATGCCATAGCCTCTTTGGAAACGGCTTGGTACTTGCTTATGGAGTTAAGCAAACGTTTAACACATAACCCAACAACCCATCCTCACTTGTTTACCTACGGAAAAAAACCCCAAAACTTGTGCCTTCAAAAAAATCAGTAAACAGACAGATGTTCGTCACGGATTTGTTCACAGACTTATCTCTAAAATCTAGAAACTATTTTTTTGTCCACTCACAAGTGACCACATTCATAAGTTGTTGTACAATCATGCATTAAAACAACACAGTTTAAAGAAAAAAGCTAGCAAACTTCTGAGAAGTTTTATAACATGGCTGAGTCCCTTATGCTGGGTGGAAGAAGCCTAAACAAAGGATTATTATGTTACATGGCTCTATTTTTCAGTGGTTCTCAACCTGTGGGTCATGACCCTTTGGGGGGGTCACATATCAGATGTCTGCATTATGATTCATAAAAGTATCAAAATCACAAAAATGAAGTAGTAACAAAATAATTTTATGATGGGGAGGGGAGTCACCACAGCATGAAGAACTGTATTAAAGGACTAAAGCGTTAGGGACACTGAGAGCCACTGGTTATATGATCCTAAGTAAAAGGAAAATGACATGGTTAAAAACAGACTAACTAGCTCGGGGGTTAAGAGCACTGGCTGCTATGGCAGGTCCTGAGTTCAAGTCCCAGCAACCACATGGTAGCTCACAACCATCTACGATGGGATCTGAAGCCCTCTTCTACTATGTCTGAAGAAAGCTACAGTATATACACAAAATAAACAAATTTTTAAGAAGGTTAATGGTTATTGGAGGTTGGGAGGGACATTGAATAGAAAATACCACAGGACTCCTTTTTCAATGATGGAAATTTTCTACATTAATGTTAGTGGTTGTATAGCTGGATATATTTGCTCAAACTCTTTAATGTTATACCTAAAGAGACTAATTATAAATGAACTCATAAAATGTAGCTTGTATCATGGTTATATTGTAATCTATAGTCTTTCCTATCTAACAGCATTTATTATACAATGTTGCAGATTATCATATTGTAAAACACAGGCTATCTATTAGGGCCCACAAAAGCAGTTGGAAGAAGGGTCCTGGAAGTGTATGGTCAGTTCAGATGGCAGTTTTGTATGGGCCTAAATGACTTACTTACAGTGGCAATTGGGGATGAACCATCAGCTAGACTCTGAAAGTTAATGGCACCAAGTGAATCTGAGGAAGCCCAACGGCTCCATTCAGGCCTCAAATTTTGTGTTTAAACAATGAGTCAACAAATAAGCCAGTGGAGAAATATAGTAACAGTGGCAGCAAGGCTTGTAAATTCTTCCAAATCCTCTTTTCCCATAAAAAGGGGACAGATTAGGGGCTTGAGAGATGGCTCAGTGAACTCAGGTTCCGTTCCCAATATTCACCTTGTTGGTGGCTCCCAACCAGCTGTAACTCCAGTTAATCTTACATCCTCCCCTGGCTTCTGAGGGTATCAGGTATGTATGTGGTACACATACAGACATACAGGAAAAACACATAAAATGAAATAACTATATATTTAAACTAAAGATTACACAGCAATATCCATGGCCCAGTGTTAACAGCTTAAAGCTATCTCAATAGATAAGGTTTCCCCCAAACTCCAAATCAGAACAGACCTAAGAAAGCCAACAAGGATAATGAAAGATGCACATTGTGTACACAGAAGAGAACAAGGAGACACACGGGTAGCAGAGCTGAGACAGAACTCAGAAATAAGTCATCGCTGAAGAGCAGCGGAGGGCAGTGTGTAAACACGACTGAACACTGCAGTGGATATGTAGGTGTGCCAAAGGGAGGGAGGGACTGAAGAAGAGGCACTCTTGGCTCTGTGACCTTTCAAAACTAAAAGGCTCCTTTTTACTAAAACTTTCACACTAAAGGCAGAATCTGCATAGAGAGCAAATTCTAAGACAGGAACCCACAGTAAGAAAGGAAATAGACCCAGGTTAAAGGTGAGGGTCACACCCCGAAAAGTTCTTGTAAGGATACCAAAAGAGGAAGTGAGGGGATTATAAGAGAAGCTATTCTGACCCATCTTTCATCTTAAAGGAAAATTGAAGTTTGTATAAAATGACAAAAGAGCCCTCAAATAACTTGTTATAAGAAGAAAAAGAAGCCCTGGTCAGAATAGCATTCAAAAAAAAAAAAAAGACAAGCCAGAATGAAATGCTTACAAAGACTGAGAACAAACGTGACTTGCTATTTCCAGATGGTCTAGCAGAAGAGCACTAGGAAGGAGTGGATGATTCAAGTCAGAATTAGAAAGCTCAGAAGGTAAGACGCACAATTCAAGTTGATAGTAATCATTTTAGAAGTGAAGACTCAAAGAGAAGGAACAGAACGGGGAATAGACACAACAGAGAAGGATTTAAAATAAGAAAAAGTTAATATAAAGAGAAGATAAAGGAAGGCATCCCAGTCATCAGACAAAATGAAGACTGAACAGAACTCCAGGCAGCGGCTCCCAGATGTGCGTGAGTAAGCCCTCGGGCTCTCCTGAGTTCTAACTCAAGCATATCTTCCCCTTTCTCTCTCTTCTTTGGATATCTACCCAGTGCCAACTGAGTATGCTTGCCAACACGCTGGGCTTTTCCCACTCTTTTCTCTGAAGATCCTCCCTCCCTCCCTCTCTCCTTCACTCCACAGCAACTTGTAGACCTCCATTTCTGACCTTAGCGCAAAAGGCCTACCTACATCTTCTTCATCTGCCTCCTGCATGCTGCCAAGGTGATCTACAATGCCTGCCAAGTTGTTTTCCTTTTGCTTTCTCTTCCTCCAGTAAGTTGATATAGACTGCTTTGTATATAAACATGTATACCCACACGCATGAGTGCGTTTGTATGCGTAGGAAGGCCAAAGAACTATCTAAGGTTCTATTTTTCAAGAGAATGATCCACTTTGTTTTTGTGACAGTGTCTTTCATTGGCCTGGAGCTTGCCCATTAAGTTAGGCTGGTTGGGGAGTGAGTTCCATCTCTTTCTTCCCTGGGCTGAGATTACAAGACTATGTGCCCAACTCTGACTCTTTATGTGGGTTCTGGGGATCAAACTTATGTCCTTGTGCTTGCAAAACAGCATAGTATTGATCGAGTTATCTCCCTAGCCCGACAATTGGAGATTAAGATTTTTGTATTATATAATAGCATAATCAGTGTTAAATCTGTAACAGCAATAATAATAATAATTAGTAATAATAATGATGATGATAATTCAGTTCTATAAGAGGATGCCCTTGTTTCTTAGGAAATGCATGTAGAAGAACCCCACAGTGAAGCTTCACTGAGTCTCTAATTTCCTCTATTTATAGACCTGCCAGCCAGAGTCTGTCCTAGGACCTACAAGACCTGGCCTGAAAAGATGAGCTGACCCGCATTGGTCAGGATCGCCTGGGCTTCAAGTAACAAGACATCTGAGTCAAGGAAGCTGAAACTATAAGGACACCTGATGTAATAAGAAGTCTGAAGGTAAAGAGCTCCAGGAGTGTTGATCCACCAGCTCTGGGATAGAAAGCCTTCCCCTGTCACCTTTTCTGTATTTCTCCCAGCTTTGCCTCTGTTGCAGGATGTCCACCCAACTTTATGTATTGTGTCCTCACATGACATACCCAAAGCAGATCTGAAGGGCACAGGTTAGAACCCTCTCCAGTTTATCCTCATGTGTCATGAATGATATTCTTCCCCATAAGCCTTGCCCCCTATAATTTCCCTCATCACCCATACAGTTTAATTATCACTCACCAGCTGGGAATACTCAACAATACAAAACTAATGACGGATGGTTGTTGGGCGAGCAGCTGGCCATGTTTCGTATATAAGCTGATCAGATTCACCTGCTCAGGAATCTACAGGAAGAAACCCAAGTGGCCGTTGCTGTCAGCAGGTCAGTTGGCTCTGAGTCAAGGACAAGAGGCAATGACTAGGCCAGGTCAGGCAAAACCCAAGAACGGGCTCTATCAGCTACTTGTACCTGGATGTTTTCTGCTTGCAATTTCAGTTCCAAGCCATGTATGGAATGTACCAGGTAGAACCCCACATTGGCCAGTAACAGAAAATATTTAAAAAAACAAAAAACAAAAAACAACTAACCACCCTCTCACAAAAGAGGCAGTAGTTATAAATGCACAGGGATTTCTTAAACCATCAAAGTCTGAAGTGTAATTGCCCTTTAGAAGTAATGGGGGCAGATGAAGCTCACACCAGGTACCTACCTTGTGCCTCTTGCCTCTATCTTATTTTTATTATTGCACGAGGGAGACTCTGTTTTCATGTCCCTGTTAGCACCTCCCATCTCCTGAATTTGCATTAAAGTTTTGACTTCCACTAGGACCCCATGTGATGGTTGCTTTGCCCCTGGGTCTGAGTTTCAAATTCCCAAGGGAGAGAAACTGAGAGGTGAGGTCAGGTCAGGTGTCCAGTCCACCAAGTCCAGAGGCTTCAAGTGACAACAGATACACATGGAGTAAGGGGAGCAAAACTAGACACAAAGATCCTGATGCCAGCCTGCAACAGTATCCCTGTATGCTCCACCACAGTCTCCTTAAAGTAACTGTTCAAAGGGTTGGAGACAAAATTTCTTCCAGCGGATGGTTGGCAACATCTGGAGACATTGTGTTTATTGCAGCCTGTCTGAGCTAGCTAGTTTTATGTCAACTTGACACCATCTAGAGTCATCAGAGAGAAAGGAGCCTCATTTAAGAAAATGTCTCCATAAGATCCTGCTGTAGGGCATTTTCTTAATTAATGATAGATATGAGAGTGCCCCACTCATTGTGGGTGGTGCCATCCAGGCTGGTGGTCCTGGGTTCTATAAGGAAGCAGGCCAAGCAAGCCATGGGGAGCAAGCCAGTCAGCAGCACCCCTCCATGGCCTCTGAATCAGTGCTTGTCTCTGGGTTCTCACCCTGTTTGAGTTCCTATCCTTACTTCCTTCGATGATGAACTGTGGAAGTGTAAGCCAAACAAACCATTTCTTCCCCAGCTTGCTTTTGGTCATAGTGTCGTCTCATCACAGAAATAGTAACCCTAACTAAGACACTATTGGCGGAAACCAGGATGTCACAAGCAGTTTAGAATTCTCCTATATTAATATGTGGGAAAGCACTGTCTAGCCCAACATGTCAGCAGTGCTGAGGTTGACAATCCCCACAGCCTGCTCTTTATCAGCAGTGCCTAGGATTGAACCTGGTACCTTGTGCACGCTAAGCACTTGCCCTAATGCCAAGCTACACCACCAGCCCTTTTTGTAATTTTCCATTTGAGACAGGATTTCACTAAGTTGTCTAGTTTGGTCTTGAAGGGACTCTGTAGCTCAAGCAGGGATTGAATTTTTGATCCTCCTGCATCAGCCTCTCACGTTGTTGGGATTAGAGGACTGAGCTAGAAAGCCTGGCTCCTTATGGTCCTTTTGATCATACTTATTGTTGTTTCAACCAAACGACAGAACACTGATCTATGTCTGAGGCCTTTAAGAATCGAAGGATGTGCTGGTAGAGTTAGGTATCGGAAGCATTCTATGTCTGATGATCCAGGTTCAGCCTGAAGTCACTGATAGTGCCCTAACAACCCATAAAGTCAGGGGACTTAGATCTTTCTTGCCCTGAGGGGTCGGGTGTTCGAGATATTAATAAAAAAGGAGAAGGTGGGGTAAGCAGAGACAGCTGCGGAGAAGAGACCGAAGCAGACACACAGTTTGTTCTTACTGGAACTGAAGCACAAAGCGCAGCAGCCTAGCTGGGACCTGCTTGCCCTCTAGCCCTAGCCCCCGCCCCACGCACGCACGCCATAAGGGAAAGCTGTAAATCCCTAACTCCTAACAGCTGTGGACTGTGAAGTGCTGCCTATCCCCTCCCACTCCCGGCCTGTTAGGCAGGCAGGTACAGGCTGCAGGCCTTTGGGCTCCTTAGGCTGTATAACATCTGCTGTTGTTTCTTAAGGATACGTTGGCAGCTTGAAATCTTAAAACAAACAAAAACGCCTTGTAACTGGTTCAGAGCGAAGAGTGCTCCGTGAATAAAGGAAAGGGGAGAGTCTGGATGGGCGAATGTGTTCATTCCTGATGAACTCCAGCTTTCTCTTTGACAAAGAGCAAGATGTAACAATTTAGAAAAGTTTTAAGAGCAAGACCAGAAGTTAGACAACTTAGGGTCTTTGCTGCCCTCTACTGACAGATATGAAAACTTCAGGTTGGCTTTTTCATCCGAGCTTATTATGGCTTGTACTGCGTGAGGCAGGGCCCACAGGCTGAAAGTGTGCTTGATGTCTCTCTTCTGGTGGAGCTTGTACTCTAGCTCAGGAGGCAGGCAGGCAGGCAGGAGACGTTTTAACGGCTTTTAGCGTGCTCTGAAGTGGGAATAAGGGCTTCTTATGATGGCTCTACTTCAATGGAAGGGTAGAAGAAAACCCTGTGTTCTGAGCTTGGGCCAAGAGCTTTCCAGGAGTAGTGCCCAGGGACTCCAGAGGCAGAAAAGAACATAGTGGTCCCTGAACTCAGAGTGGGAGCCTGCTCTCTTATAGAACCCAAGACTACCAGCCCAGAGATGGTCCCACCCACAAGGGGCCTTTCCTCCTTGATTACTAATTGAGAAAATGCCCTACAGCTGGATCTCATGGAGGCATTTCCTCAACTGAAGCTCCTTTCTCTGTGATAACTCCAGCCTGTGTCAAGTTGACACACAAAACCAGCCAGTACACTTTGTTAGCAGAAGGGCCTGGGTTGGATCTCCAGCGCTCATCTTTAAAAGGACTACTATTACACACCTGAAATCCCAGTGCTATAAGCCAACGAGAGATCTTATCTCCAAACCCAAAGTGGATGGTACCTGGAGAGTGACAACTGGGGCTTTCCCCTCAGAGTGAGCATACATATCACACACACACACACACACACACACACACACACACACACACACACAAAATGTTTACTACAGGAGATCCATGACAATTCTCCCCCCACCCGCCCCCTACCAAATGTCAGAAAGTTTAAAGACTGTATACAAAGCCAAGCATATGGTGGCACCTGTCTTTAATCCTGGCACTCAGGAAGCAGTGTCAGGCAGATCTTTGAGTTCAAGGCCAGCCTGATCTACAGAGCAAGTTTCAGGACAGAGAGGAGCTACCCAGAGATGCTGCCTTGAAAAACAAAAACAGAGCAACAACAAACTGGATACATTTCGGTAAGTAGAGGTGACAGCTGTCCCCTGGGTGGATGAAGGATGACGGGCAGTGGCAGGAGATGAGGCAGGCAGTGCTGGGGGTGGAGCAGGGTAGGCTTCAGGGTGACAGAAATGGAGGGTTAAGGAGTCCTTTGGGGTCTTGACTTCAAGACCCGCCGGCGGATGGATATGGAGGCCAGAGCTAGACCCAGTTGCTGGGGCTACAGAGGGCCATGAGTCTGCTCTCATCTTTACTCCTGACACATCTGAGGAGCAGTGACATCTGAAGACCCTGTTCTCGGCTCCTTTGGAGGCAGGGTGGGCACTGTGCTCTGTCCCAATCAGCTTGGGTGATTAACCCTGGGCAGGGCTCAGCGAGGCAGTGCTCATAAAAATGGCCATGAAGCCTCCTGCTAACGTGGAGGTGCCATAAATGTCAAGCGAGGAGAATTAGTGCCCCGCAGGCTCATAAAAGAGAGAGCGTGTCGTGGCCTGAGGAAGCCACAGCGACTGCGAGGGCACCGAGCTGTCTTTCCCAGCTGTATTTTAGTTGTAGGGAGATGTGATGGGAGGAAGCAGAGGGTTAGCTGCTGGCTTGGAGCCCTCTGTGAAAGGCCCAGTTATCAACCTGTCAGTAATGCTTCGCTTCTGCTCAGGGCTGCTTCAAGGTGAAGTGGGACATATTTTGAACTTGTACTAACTCAGCTGTGAGGAGAAGAAACGGCTGTAACATACCCTGCCTCAGGCATCTGGGGGAAAAGCAACATCCAGTGTCCTACCTTTTCCAATTCTTGACCCACCTGTCAGCTCATTAGTGGGGAGTCCAGGTGTTCTCCCTGCCTTGATCCAAGCCCCTGCTAACCATCTGTCCAGTTTGGCTTTTGATGCACCCCACATGTCTAACAGCCCTGGCCCCTTTCTTTTTCCCCCCTTTTAATTTTGCTTTCTCTTTTGCATGCAACTGCCAACTAAAAATCAGTAGGATCTGAGGTTAAGCATAGCATTGTGCTGGACCCTGGAACTAGAACCGGGGTGGGGGTGGGGGGAGAAATGTGATCTGAAGATCCTACCTCAAAAGAACTAGCAGCCAGCAATGGGAGTAATTTCTGGTAGTTCTCTCTCTCTCTCTCTCTCTCTCTCTCTCTCTCTCTCTCTCTCTCTCTCTCTCTCTCTGATGGGATATGATGCCCTCTTCTGGCCTGTGTCTAAAGAGAGCAACTGTGTACTCACATACATAAAATAAATAAATCTTAAAAAAATTAGAGTGTAACATTAATCACCCAAGAGTTCTGTGTAGATCAGAATCAAAAAGTTTGAGTTGTCTCTGGCATGAAGTCTCTGAGGACTGTGATCTATATCAGATCTTACTTTCCAGGGTAAGTTTATTTCCCCCCTTTAATCAATACTACATTTTACTGCACACAGTCATAGTCATTTTAAGTTTTAATTTGTGTTATCGTTGCCAGCAATATCCACTATGAATCGGGTCTCAGTCTCAGAGTTCATATCTATTTCTTAGCTAAAGCACTGAGAAAATTGAGGGCATTCTGTGCCACGGAGAGGGCTAGAAGAACGGAGACTCAGACTGTGACACACTGCCACACCCAGACTCTTATGTGGGTTCCAGGGATGGAGCTCAGTCAGCAAATGCACGTACCAGCTGAGCCATCTTTCCACCCCATCCTCTGATACTTGTTTGCAGGTGCAATACAGTCTGCTTGAGGTTCCCGCTGCCTTTCCTGCCACGGGGGACTGGAGGTGTGACTCCATCTTTCAGGGGGGGCTGAGACAGGAAGGATGACAAATGTGAGGCCAGCTTCAGCCACACAGTCAGACCCTGTCTCAGAACAGCAGAAGAAGAAAGACATTAAAAGGAAAAAAACAAAAACAAGAACAAAAATGGCATTTATAGTGATGCTAACTGTTCATGCTTATTAGGCCTTCCCACGAGCTTGCTCTAAATACCCTGTGGTGGTTTGAATAGGTATGGCCTCCATAAATACTCCCACAAATTCCTCATGTATTTGAATGCTTGGCCCAAAGGGAGTAGCACTATTAGATGTGACTTTATTGGAGTAGGTGTGGCCTTGTTGGAGGGAATGTGTCACTGTAGAGGTGGGCTTTGAGGTCTTATGCTCAAATCATGCCCAATGTGGGAGGTACACAGGCCCCTTCTGCTGCCTACAGATGAAGATGTAGAAGTCTCAGCTCCTTCTTCAGTACCTTGTCTCTTCACAGCAATAAAATCCCAACAAAGACAGACCCAAGTGGGTTTATTTTCACTTAACCTTCTTGGCAACTTTTTTGTGTGTGTGTGAAGATACAGTTATTTCTGTTTTAAGATGTGTTAACTCAGGGCTGGAGAGATGGCTCAGCAGTTAAGAGCACCGACTGCTCTTCCAAAGGTCCTGAGTTCAAATCCCAGCAACCACATGGTGGCTTACAACCATCTGTAACAAGATCTGACTCCCTCTTCTGGAGTATATGAAGATAGCTACAGTGTACTTACAAATAATAAATAAATAAATCTTAAAAAAAAAATGTGTTAACTCTAGGAATAAATTGCCCCAAATTACATAGTAAGAGGCAGATCCAGGATTCAGACTCAGGTAAGCTGAGATAAAGGGTCTGCCACTGTTTTGCGTTCATGACTCCTTTAGTTCTTGATACTGAAAGAGGGACAGAGAAGGCTTCTGTGACAACCTCTACCCCAATCCTCCAAAAGTAACAGCCTAGACAGAACACCGTTGGAGAGAACTTTAAAAAAAAAAACCTGTAATAAGGGGGCTGGAGAAATGGCTCAGAGGTTAAGAGCACTAGCTGTTCTTCCAAAAGGTCCTGAGTTTAATACCCAGCAACCATGTGGTGGCTCATAGCCATCTATAGTGAGATCTGTTGCCCTCTTCTGGCTTGCAGGCATACATGCAGGCAGAACACTGAGTACACAATAATTAAAATTAAAAAAATATTGTAATAAGGATGCTAAAGTATAGCTCTCCACTATTGAGGGCTTCTGGTGGGGATGCAGGCAGGGAAAGACTCCTTTTTCCTTAAGGGGCTGGCCACTGGGAGTTTGATGATGCTCCTCCAGTGAGGATATGAGCACCAGAAACTGGACTTGGTTTTGTTTTTGTTTTTAATTTTCCTCTTCTACTGGGGGGGGGGGGGAGGTGGTCACAGAGGTGGGAGGTGGACCTGAGAGGGGAGTATGATTAGTGTGCATGATGTGAAATTCCCAAATAATAAATAAAAACATTATGTTGAAACAAAACAAAACACAAAGAGCACCCTTTGGGAGCAAATGCCTCCATCTCGTGCCTTTCTGCCCCTTGCATGTGACTTGCTCTCTGACACTGTCTGTGACATAGTCAGGTGCCTCTTCTTGAGGATTTAGCCTGGCTCTGGTGAGGAGGACACATTGCCCACTGAGCTAAGACCCTGTCCTTTGGTTGGTTCCCAGCACTCAAGCTAGTCCCTGTTGGAACTATAAGCCACTTCTCCAGTTTCTTTCGTTTCTTGGTATTCCTCGCTAACCTACAAGCTCCTTGGCAGGCCTGGGTCTAGGTACCACTACCTTCATTTCTTACTGTAAGACTGAAGCAGAGGGCTGGAGAGATGGCTCAGCGGTTAAGAGCACTGAATGCTCTTTCAAAGGTCCTGAGTTCAAATCTCAGCAACCACATGGTAGCTCACAACCATCTGTAATGAGATCTGATGACCTCTTCTGGTGTGTCTGATGACAGCTAAAGTGTACTTATATATAATAAATAAATATATCTTAAAAAAAAAAGACTGAAGCAAAAAGGTAATGAAAATATTGAATAAGTGAATAACTCCGTTCCGCTTGCGGAATCTCAACAATACTGCCTTGAATTGATGCGTGTTTGAGACAGGGTCTCATGTTGTCCAGACTGGCCTCAAACTCCTTGTATAGCTGAAGCTGATTTTGAAATGCTGATCCTCCTGCTGGAATTATAGGTGCATGTCATCACACTGGATTTATATGGTACTGGGGATCAAATCCAGAACCTCACAAATGCTAGGTGAGCCCTCTACCAACTGCCGCGTTCCCAGCATTCTGTGCTTCTTGTTTTGTAGGCAGTACTGGGACTTGAGCCCAGAGTCTCCAACATGGCAGGCAAGCACTCTACTTGTTATTTGTATTTTACTGTGGGAGTTCTACTTGACAAGTTCTGTACAAAATGACTTGTGTTCTTTCATTGAGGTTCTGGAAACTTCTTATTTAAAGATAATGGAGTCTTTATGTGCCGGTAAGACTGGGATGTGGGTAAATAATTTGGTTTTCACATCCTTCACTTTGTTTTGTTCTAAAAAAAAAAAAAGCAGAGAGGAACTGGTGAAAGGAGGTTTGCGTAAGGCAGCCTCAAGCAGGATTTTACTAGACTGCAGCTGTGCTGGGCCTGTATGCTGGATAAGTTGGCTCTACTTACTGAAATCTTTTAAAACACTCCATACATTTTAATGGATTTTTAAAATTTGCATGCGTGTTTTGCCTGCATGTATGTCTGTGCACCACATGTATGTGGTGTCAGAGGAAGCTGGAAGAAGGTGTTGGATTCTCTCGGTCTGGAGTTAACAGATGGTTTCAAATTGCCTTCTGGGTGCTGGGAATCAAATCCAGGTCCTCTTGAAGGACAGCCGGTGCTCTGGACTCTGGAGCCATTCATCCAATCACCTTGTTTTATTGACTCTAACTTTGAAATAACTCCTAAGTCTTCCCCGTCCTTGCTGTCAGTCTGGCGTCTCACCAAGCTCAATTTCGAGAGCTTTGTTCCAGCTTTCTAATGTGAGCTTGCTCGGCTCTAAATCTCCATTCTCACTGTGTTCATGCTGACCCAATTAAATACTTACATTCTACCACTAGAATAAAGTACACCTCTACCCACCTCTGTCCTGCTGCCACCTCAATTACTTGAAAGTGCTGTCTCTAAGTTATCCTCATTTCTCTCCTTGTTTTCCATAGGAAGCGTTCTTTCCATACAGTTCCTGTGTCTGTATCACACTGGGATCCAGAGAAAAACATGGTAGCACAAGATTGCCTGACTATAGTAACCTGAATTATGCTTAAACTTCCTAAGCCCCTTTTCCTCGTCTGTGAAATGGTTACAAGTAGTTATCATGCACTGTTGTCATGTAAGATGCTTATCTATGCTAATTGTTTTGTAAATACTAATCTTCAGTCTTGGCCAGTATTTGGTTTATTTGTCTCCTTCTGCTAGACTGTGCTTCACAGACTCTGGCTTTAGCAAGCATGGTATTTACTGAAGCATAATCAATAGTACCAAATTTGACAGATTGACAAATGAATGGATGGAGGATTGTCTTCTGGTGACAAATGTGGAACAGCTGATAACATGTTTGGTTTATAAAGAAAATTTATAAAATGATGAGTTAATTCTATAACAATAAAGAATTATCATTTTATCTCATGTCCAGAGTGGCTTCTGATGACACAGTATAGGCATTGAAGTTGGTAAGCTGTAAGAAATAACTTTTAATGGAGCTTGCAGTCTAATTCAGTTGAAGAGTTGTAAAGATCTGGGTTCTGGTTCATGCTCTGTCATTAGCTGAGCATTAGAAAGTTAAACTCATTCATTGGGAAGAGTCCAAATGGTAGATGTCTTAGTTAGGGTTTCATTGCTGTGAAGAGACTCCATGACCAAAGCAGCTCTTATAAGGGACAACATTTAATTGGGGCTGGCTTACAGATTCAGAGGTTCAGTCCATTACCATCAAGGTGGGAACATGGCAGCATCTAGGCAGGCATGGAGCTGGAGGAGTTGGGAGTTCAACATCTTGTTCTGAAGCTAAGAGAAGACTGACTTCTAGGCAGATAGGAGGAAGGTCTATTAAAGCCCACCCCCACAGTGACACACTTCCTCCAACAAAGCCACACCTCCTCATAGTGCCACTCCTTGGGCCAAGCATATACAAACCGACACAGTAGACAACACTAGCTTCTGTGGAAAAAGGGGCAGGTGTCAATCAGTTGTGGCTGTGGTCAGGGCTACAGGACTTGTGGAGGCAAAGCTATAGACAAACAGTGGATCCCTGTCATCAAGCTTGGCCACCTGGTCAAGGACATGAAGATGAAGTCCCTAGAGGAGATAGAGAGATCTATCTTTCTCCCTGCCCAATAAGGAGGAATCCACGATAATTCACTTTTCCTACGAACATCCCCAAAGGATGAGGACCATGTCAGTGCAGACCCAGGCAGACCAGGTTCAAGGATATTTTTCAGTATTGGGGACCACAGTGGTCATGTTGATCTTGATGTTAAGTGCTCCAAGGAGATATCCAGTGCCATCGTTTGTGTAGAAAAGAGCTGGGGAAACAAGATTGGCAAGCCCACACGGTTCCACACAAGGTGACAGTGCTGTTGTGTCTCATCCCTCCCTCAAAGTGTGCCCACGAAGCTGCTGCTGCTGCTGGCCAGTATAGATGACTGCTACACACCAACCAGGGGCTGCACTGCCACCATGGACGACTTTGACAAGGCCACCTTAGACACCATCTCCAAGACCTACAGCTTCCTGACCCCCTCCTGTTTAACTTTCCCCAACCTATGTAGATCTGTGTCTTCGAGGTCTGGGATCCCAGGACTTGAAAAGAAAGGGGCAGATGACAGTCGAATGCTGTGGACAGCTGTAGTTTAGCTTTAGTGTACTCTTATTCACAACATAGAAAGCAATGATCCAAGGAAGATTGATTGAATTCAGAAAAACATGTAAATAAATGTCAGTAACCACGTACTAAACTTTAACAGAGCAGCCATTTCCCAGAAGTTTCTCTGGACAAACCAATTTAAACACGATACCTGCCATGTCATATGGATTATATCTGAGAAAGAATGAAAGCAAGACCCAAAAAGGCCATATCAGACTGAGGGTAGACTGAGTGCATCATTCCACTAGATTGGGTCCGATAGCTATGTCCTGACAGCCAACAAGAATAAACATGTCTTACAAGAAAAATGTAAATGTTTGTCACAGGAGCCATGAAATCAGATCCAAGAACAAGTCAGGGAACAAAATGCACTTGAGGTAAAAGGCCACCTGCTTTTTTTCTTGGTGCCTCTTCTCACAGTTCCTCCAAAGCATTGTTCATCGTTCTTTTGACTATGTTGACACTCCCAGCCTCTGGAAAGGGTCAGTATTTGCCAAGTCTATCTATTCAGAATTCCACTGACAATCTTGTAAAAACACAAACTGGAGTCTCAATTCAGAGGACTCAGGACCTAATAATGGCTACCACATCGGAGGTTTTTGTTTGTTTGTTTTGTGTGTTTTTTTAAAGATTTATTTATTTATTTATTTATTTATTTATTTATTTATTTATTTATTGTATGTGAGTACATTGTAGCTGTCTTCAGACACACCAAAAGAGGGTATCAGACCCCATTACAGATGGTTGTGAGCTACCATGGGGCTAGGAATTGAACTCAAGACTTCAGGAAGAGTATTCAGCACTCTGAACTACTGAACCATCTCTCCAGCCCCATGTAGGGTTTTTATACCAGAAAAAATAAAGTGAGTATCTTGGGTCTGTGAGACAGCTCCATTGGGAAAGTGCCTGCCTTTGAATCACGAGGACCTGAGTCCTCATGTGTAACAAACACTGGGCATGGTGGTCTCGTTTTATCATCCCAGCATTGGGGAGGTGGAGACATATATTTCCACAGGCTTGAACTTCTTGGCAAGTTCCAAGCCAGAGAGAGATTCTGTCTCCAAAACTGAGGTGGACAGCCCCTGGCTCTCTTCCTCACTTCCCAGTTAAGTCCTCACAGTCTATTTCTTTATCTGTTGAGCTGTGGTGGACAAGGCCATCTTGCAAATTCCTTTCAGCAGTTCAACCAAGCATTTTGTGACTTCTCAAGATGGTACTTTGAGGAAATTACAGAGAAAAAGTAGTAAGTGAAATAATTGCACTATAATGTGGTCTTTATTATTATCATTGTATGATATTTACAAGAGCAACAAATTGTTCTTAATTCTGAGGAAAAAGAGGTTTTTTTTTTTTAACAGTGTGATTTTAGAACTAGAACTAGAACTGTTAGTTACAGGAGAATGAGAGAGGCATTCTCTTTCCTCATGACATTCCGTGGAAAAATTAGTACTGAGTGGTGGATTTGACCAAGTGTTTACATTAATAAACTCTCAGGCTACAAATGTGTTATTCATTAGGGCAAATTTAAAGTTTCTCAGAGTAAACTAGGAAAATGCATATGCGATTGACTTTAGTATAGCCATCTATTTTTAATAATCCAAGAGATTATAAATATGTGGTTAATTATCACAGGGAAGCCACAAACTCTTTACAAAGTGTGCTTTCCATTTGATTTAAGAAGTGGAGACCTAAACAACCATGTGGTGTCTTACTAAGAAAGACAGTTATGGAAACTAACAGGTAGTCATTCTTCAGCCATGTAAGCTGTGGCTCAGAGATCTCAGGTGCTCTATGAAATCATACTGCAGGCCCTGCCGCCTCATGAATGCACCAGCTGTTGTCTGTTGCTTGATCCAGCCAATGGTGTCCTGGTCAGCACCAACTGGATTTCTCCATGTCCTGTGACCAATATGTATGGTTTCTTTGGCAATACTGTTCTATCACTAAGTTATGGTGGGCACACTATATCAATAGCAATAGTCTGTGTAGTTTTGGGGTGTTCTCTGGGATGGCTCTAATCATTAACTCAAGGGCAAGGACAAGTATTCCACATCTGGTACTGGGATTTAATCTGGTAACACACTGGTTCTAGGAGGAACATGATCCCTGTGAGCGTGGGGGGGCATAAATACAATTTTTATATATGTTTAATCATTCATTCTCTCACCCCTCTCATCCCTCTCCACACTTAAGTGCCTCTCTCAAGAAACCTCTTTCCACGCTTCACACCACCCTTACCCAGTCCTGTAAGAGGTTACTTTCTCCTCCCCTGAACCCTCCCTCTCTAGAGCCTGGGTTCTGCCGGTATTCCAAGGTCCACACTCAGATATCAATATTCTAAATGTTCACTTTTGGGGGTTGGGGTTACCTCACACAGTAGAATGCTTTCTGGCTCTATCCATTTACCTGTAAAGTTAATTTAGTTTTTCTTTACAGCTGAATGAAACCTCCATTGTATATAGGTATTACATTTTCATTATTCAGGGACCAGTTGGTGGAAATGTAGACTGTTTCCCTGTTTCAGTGTCTTGCTCTGTGTTCTATTGCCCTGAAGAGACACCATGACCATGGTAACTCTTATAGAAGAAAACATTTAATTGGGGCTTGCTTACTGTTTCAGAGGTGTAGTCCATTATCTTCTGTTGCAAGATGTTTGATCACATTGTTCACTCCAAGACTGTGAACCAGAAAAACCTTGTTGTGGCATGGCTCAGCCCTAGCACATACCTTTCTTCTAAGAGTTTTCTGTTTATTGTAAACAAGTAGTTATGGTGTGCCTCAATCCTAGCATACACCTTTAACCCAAGAGCTCTTTGTAAGCAGGAGCTAAATAAAGTCAATGATGGATAGGCCAAGAGAAAGCAATTGACAGCAAACAACCAATTGACAGGGAATGAACATAAGAAAACCCAGGAAAGTGAAAGGAGGGTCTTTGCGTTGAAGGGTGTTTGTTTTAAGACAGCCTGGAGAAAGAGAAGGAGCTTTTTCCTTCTGGGATGTCAGTTGAGGAGAAAGGTCATCTGGGCACTTTTTCTGCCTCTCTGAGCTAGCAGTTGTTCACCCCAGCATCTGGCTCCCGAGTTTTCATTGGTAAAATCAAATGGCTGGGATTTTTGTTTTTTTTAAGACATTTTAGCCCTCCAACCTGTGGCAAGACCCCCATTAACAAAGAGATCACTGCAGCTGCTGAAAAACTGAGAAGCCATCAGACTTGTTAAGTCATCTGGGAAGTCCGAAAGTAGAGAGTTAAGGATGAGAAGAAGTACCATAATAGAACGCTTTAGGTCCCTGTGCAGTGCTACTCTAGATGGCTTGTAAATAGAAGCAGAAAATGAAAGGCTAGAAGACTGTCATGGTTTGGATATTCTTGGACCAGGGAGTGGCACCCTTTGGAGGTGTGACCTGGTTGGAATAGGTGTGTCATTGTGGATGTGGGCTTAAGACCCTCACCCTAGTTGCCTGGGAAGTCAGTCTTCTACTAGCAGCCTTTGGATGAAGACATAGAACTCTCAGATCTGCTTGTGCCATGTCTGCCTGGATACTGCCATGCTCCCACCTTGATGATACTAGACTGAACCTCTGAACCTGTAAGCCATCCCCAATTAAATGTTGTTTTTTTAATAAGATTTGCCTTGGTCATGGTGTCTGTTCACAGCAGTAAAACCCTAAGACAATGACCTAACTATAATTGGCTCAATACTGATTATAATTATTACCATTTTGGTATTTCATACTTTATTCTTAATAACCATAATGTCTTTCTCAGAGTAAAAATTGAATTGATAAGATACAAGCCTTAGAAGGAAATCAGAGAAGATTCATAAATGAGAATAAGAAAAATCCTCAGACACAGACGGAAGGATTTAAGACAAGCCTTAGAAAGATCTAAAAAAAAAAAAAACAAACAAAACTCAGATACAGACAGAGGAATTTAGACAAAAGCCTACCACAACACCACATAGTGAAACTGAAAGGGGGAAAGCCCAAGATTGTTAGAAAAGCAACCTTAGTTTATCCAGTAAGTATACAAGCCATGCCAGTTGACAATAAGTACCCCCAAGGTTATGGAGAAATAAAATGGAATCCTATTGTAGTGGCTATCCCTGGTGGTCAACTTGATTATATTTGGAATGAGCTACAATCCAGAATTGGAAGGCTTACCAGTGACCCTAACCTGGAGGCTTGGAGATAGAAGTCTCTGATCTGAATCTTGGTATGGAGATCTTGATAGCATATAGGCTATGGATTCCAGAAGATTAAGACAGAGAGATCTCCGAGCTCAAGATCATCCGGGATTAAAGGTGTGAGATTAAGACAAAGAGATCGGAGCTGGTGAGATGGCTCAGCGGGGTTAGAGCACCCGACTGCTCTTCCGAAGGTGATGAGTTCAAATCCCAGCAACCACATGGTGGCTTACAACCACCCGTAACAAGATCTGATGCCCTCCTCTGGTGCGTCTGAAGTCAGCTACAGCGTACTTATGAAGAATAATAAGAAATGAATCCTTGGACCGGAGAGACCAACCGGAGCAAGCCAGGCTGTCCGGAGCGAGCGGAGCCGAATGGGGATGGCCGGAGCAAGCAGGGACGCTGGAGCTAGCAGGGCCGGAGCGAGTGGGGCCGAACGGGGACTGCCGGAACGAGCGGGGCCAAACCGGAGCAAGTGGAGCTGATCGGAGCAAGCGGGGCTGGCTGGAACAAGCGGGGGCTGTACGGGGGCGGCCGGGAGCAAGTGGGGCTGGCCGGAGCGAGCGGGGTCGAGCAGAGCGAGCGAGGTTGACCGGAACAAGGGAAAAAATAAATAAATAAATAAATAAATCTTAAAAAAAAGACAAAGAGATCTCCGAGCTCAAGATCATCTGGGATTAAAGGTGTGAGATTAAGACAGAGATCCCCGAGCTCAAGATCACCTGGGATTAAAGGTGTGATGGCACACACCTTTAATCTGGGTTACACCTTCTGCTGGAGACCATATAAGGACACTGGAAGAAGGGAGACTAGCTCTTGCTCCTTCGCCTGTTCACCGTGTGGGACTGAGTAACTGCTAGATCCTTGGACTTCCATTCACAGCTACTACTGAACCATTGTTGGGAATTGGACTGCAGACTGTAAGTCATCAATGAATTCCTTTACTCCGTAAGTTCTGTGACTCTGGAGAACCCTAACTAATACACCTATAGACATTAGATTTGAGAAGATTTAAGGAAGCAATTATTTCCTATCGTATAGATTCACCAGCAGTGCCAAAACAAAAAAACCAAACAAACAAACAAACAAAAAAAGAAACAATAAAAAACAAAAACAAAAACAAAAATAAAAAAAAAACAGACAGGGGTTGATCTGATGTAACTCACAGCAGGGTCTTTATTTTATTGGATTTAGCTCAGGCCCCTCCAACACACCACCATCACACAGGACAGTTTTGGTGTGTGTGTGTGTGAGCTCCAAATATCTATTGGGCAAGGCTTTATAGTAAGCAGAACCTAATTGGAAAGTCATTGTTGCCTTTAATTGGCTGGTGCTGGGAGTCATATCACAAACTTAATTTCTGTTCCCCTCTGCATTGGTGGTCCTTAGGCAGGGGATAGACTTGTAACCTGGGGTGTAGGTTTATTGGGGGGAATAACCTGGAGATGCTGGTCTTGTTGGGGATTAGCCTAGAGACTGGAGCTAGGCTCAGGTTTTGATGGGGGGCGTGGGACACAACTTGGAAACTAATGCTAGGTACCAGCATGTTAGTTTATTTGAGTTCAAACTTAGGTCAGATTATCTAAAATGGAGTCTGAACTTAAAAGATTTGGCCTCTTATGTCCTATGTGAAGCAGATTTTAAATTCATGGGCAACTCAGAACAGAATTATCCCCAAGACTGGAAAGATTTGGCAACAGCAATATTAGAAGCTGGTCCTCAGTTACAATGGTGAACATGGTAGAAAGAGGAAGCTAGGGTCATAGAACAACAAAACCAGCTTAGAGGCAGTGAAATTTCCCAGGATCAGTTGCTAGGTGAAGGTCAATATGCTGAGTAATAAAGCCAGCTTGAGTTTGGTGGACATACCTTGGCACTATGTCATTTAGCAGCTTTAAATGCTTGGGATAAGGTTGAAGAATCAGGAAAGAGGTCTGAGTCATTTACTGAAATTATACATGGCCCCAAACAAGATATTTTTTTTTTGCAAAGATTGATATCATCTGTAAATATAATATCAGATTCAGGGCAAATGGATGTATCTGGAGGATATCATCCTTAGTGAAGTAACCCAATCACAAAAGAAGTCACTTTTTATGCACTCACTGATAAGTGGATATTAGCCCAGAAACTTAGAATACGCAAGATACAATTTGCAAAACACAAGAAAATCAAGAAGGAAGACCAAAGTGTGGATACTTCATTCCTCCTTAGAATAGGGAACAAAACACCCATGGAAGGAGTTACAGAGACAAAGTTTGGAGCTAAGACAAAAGGATGAACCATCCAGAGACTACCCCACCCGGGGATCCATCCCATAATCAGCCACCAAACCTAGACACTACTGCATATGCCAGCAAGATTTTGCTGAAAGGACTCTGATATAGCTGTCTTGAGTGAGGCTATGCCAGTGCCTGGCAAATACAGAAGTGGATGCTCACAGTCATCTATAGGATGGAGCACAGGGCCCCCAATGGAGAAGCTAGAGAAAGTACCCCAGGAGCTGAAGGGGTCTGCAACCCTATAGGTGGAACAACAATATGAATTAACCAGAACCCCCAGAGCTCATGTCTCTAGCTGCATATGTAGCAGAAGATGGCCTAGCATAGTTGGCCATCATTGGGAAGAGAAGCCCCTTGGTCTTGCAAACTTTATATGCCCCAGTACAGGGGAACACCAGGGCCAAGAAGTGGGAATGGGCAGGTAGGGGAGCAGGGTGGGGGGAGGGTATAGGGAACTTTCGGGATAGCATATGAAATGTAAATAAAGAAAGTATCTAATAAAAAAGATAAAAAAAAAGAAAAGAAAAGAAAAAAAGAGCATTCCAACAGAAACAACTAAAAATATATATCAGATTCAGAAGTCAGAAAAATACTAATTGAATTTTGGCTTTTGAAAATGCTAATTCAGAATGCAAAGGGATAGTTAGACCATTAAAGGCAAGATAAGCACCAATAGAGGAATGGATTAAAGATATGGCTGATATCAGATCTCCTGCTTATGGTGCTTCTTTGGTAGGAGAATTAATTTCTAAAACTCTTAAGAAAAAATAAAAATGGCAGATGTTTTAATTGTGATAATCAAGGTCATTTGAAAAGGGATTGTGGGCAAGGCTTTCACAGAAACAATGTTTTTTTTCTTTTTTCTTTTTTTTTTTTTTTTGTTAGACATAACCCAAAAAGGCGACACAAGCCTTCTGGAGTATGCAGAAGGTGTAGTAAAGGCATGCATTGGACCAATGAATGCAGATCAACAAGAGATAGGCAAAGTAACCCTTTGCTGTTGGGAAATACTGTATAGGGCCTCCCAAGCCCCACCCCCTCCATCAATCATTCCTTGCCACCACGGAGAAACTCGGCCACAGAGCAATTAAAAGATTTAATGCCTGTTGTTAAAAACAGCACTGCTCTAGATGTAATCAAGGTCAGACCAGCTTCAATAGATAAAACAAAACAATTAGGAGTGAGGAGAAAATAAGTATTTTGGCAAACTGCTATAAATGATCAGAAACCAAAGCTGAAAATACAAATAAATGGCATTGAAGCTGAAAATACAAATAAATGGCGGTGGCTGTGCACACCTTTAATCCCAGCACTGGCAGAGGCTGGCGGATTTCTGAGTTCGAGGCCAGCCTGGTCTACAGAGTGAGTTCCAGCACAGCCAGGTCTACACAGAGAAACCCTGTCTTGAAAAACCAAAACCAAAACAAAAGAAAACAAAGAAACAAAAAAAGGCATTGGAATGGAAGGTTTTGTTGACACAGGAGCAGGTGTAACAATAATTTCACTAAACTCTTGGCTTCCAGATTGATCTCTTTAGGAGGTAAATATTCAGCATCTAGAGATTGGAATTTTATCTCAGGTAAAACAAAAGTACAAGATGGGTCAAATGTATAGGGTCAGAAGGACAAATAGGAAAATTAAAGCAATATGTGGCTGAGAGAGCCATGAATTTATGGGGACATGATTTGTTGCAGCAATGGAAAACACTGATTAACATTCCTCCAAAATCAGAAACAAGCCATAAAATAAAGAATGCTTCTAAGAAAAATGTTAAAAGGTATTATGAAGGACAGTCATAGACTGTTTAGGTTGTCCAAAAGCAGGGCAGGACAGACAGATGTTAGTCTTTCAAAGGTACCAATTACCCTAACCTTTAAAATGGTTAACCAGCCATGAAAAAAATAAATAAAAATATTTTTGAATAATAATTTTCCAAAGCATACTGGCCTTGATGATATGAAATGAAACACGGGATTCCTTAAACTGTTGTCTTAATTCCGTGTTAGACTGTTAGACTGTAGATTACCACATAGTGCACATTATCTTAGACACCAGCTTTTGAGTCTTCTCTTAAATAAAAGGAATAGTTTTTGCTGTTTGGTATTTAAAAACACAGTTAAGAGATTTAAAATGTTTTAAGTAAATTCAAAAGGTTAGTACAATTCAAACTTGTTTTCTAAATCTCCAAAAGTTGGAATGATTTGGAGCTAAAATAAACTACTTGAGAGGTAGCCCATGCCTTTACTCCTAGCAGAGACAGGCAGATCTCTATGAATTATTTGGTTTCTAAATTCTGGAATTACAGTGAACAAGGTGGTGGTTGTTTACACCTTCAATCCCAATACCTGGAAGGTAGAGGCAGGCATACAGTAATTAAAATGACTGAAATTCAAAGTGAAGGTCCTTTGTGATCTAAAAATAAATACACCTATATATAATTGCCACTAATTTACATATATGATAAAATAGGTATATTTATCCACTAAGGTATAGTTAGTTCCAAACTTTCAAAAGTAAATTCTTAAAATTTCAATTGAAGGATAAAACTTTTTCTTTTGCCAAAAACCATTTTGTCCTAGGAAAGAGTTAATCTGTCAAAAAGAGAATCCTCCCACCCACCCCACCCCCTGCCACCCAAAATAGGATTAGGGCAGGGTTTTTTGTTTTTTTTTTTAATTTTTCCAGGAGAATAAAAGCATCCAACTAAGGAAGTTGGAGACCACTAGACAAGCAAACATCTGAAGAATAAGGATGGATCATCAAGAGAAAATGTTCCAAGACAAAGAATAAATTGCCCAAATAGTATCACTGCCCTCTACAGACCTAAGTGGCAAATGGCCTTTAAGTAGTACCAATTCAATTAAAAATTAAAGCTGGCTTTAGGATTGGAGCATAGCTCTCTCCTTCTCTAAACCCACTCATGCTTGTTAGAGAGAAATCCAAAAAACTCTGTGTCATATCAGAAAAACCACCTGGTATGGAATAGAGAAAAACCAAAAAAAAAAGGGACTATTCTATTGCCACTAATAGCATAATCTTTTGGGTTTCATTTGAATCTCTAAAACTTTTTAAAAGTATGAACATTATCTCAAAATGTATAAGATTAATATGTATATATATAAACTTTGTGTCATGATAGAGAATATAGATAGAGAATATAGTCATAGAGAATACTTTTTTTCTTTTTCTTTCTTTTCTTTTTCTTTCTTTTCTTTTTTCTTTTTTCTTTTGGTTTTTGAGACAGGGTTTCTCTATATAGTTCTGGCTGTCCTGGAACTCACTCTGTAGACCAGACTGTCCTTGAACTCAGAAATCCGCCTGCCTCTGCCTCCCAAGTGCTGGGATTAAAGGTGTGCACCACCCCTGCCCATCTGAGAATACTTCTAATTCTAGAAATAAGCTTCATCTGGCTTCCTGTATGTGTTTACAGGTTTGAGTCTGAAACAAATAACTAGGAACAAAGATTGTGTACTTAGGATATATTTAATAGATTGTGGTCCTCAAACATTTCTGAGATTAGCTGAATATGGCATTTAAAATGTTCAGCTTTTCTACCAATCCTAACAGAAACCTCTTATGTTTTCAAGAAGATAACGGGGCTTCACAATGACAAATTCACCTGGGTTCTGCTAGCTCTAACCACTGGGAAAAACTGCCCCATGCTTCTTCTGTCATGGTTCTGTGCAAACAGTGGAAACTGTTTGGATTGACTGCTATGTTCTACCTAGCCAGATTGCCACTAAATTGACAAACAGATCAGCTTCAGATTACAAACTGCTCAGGACATTCAAATTGCTGAGTTCATATGAGACTGACAAGGAAATTGTACAGAACTTTGAACTCAAAAATACTTAATCCCAAAACTGCCAAAGACAATCAAGCTGGACATTGTGAAAAACTTGGCAGAAATAGCTTCATTATTGTAATTAGTTTTACTGTGTTATGGTTAAAATCTTTCCTTTTTATTTAGACTAAAAAAAAAGGGGTGGGAATATAGGAATGATAAAAGAATAATGGGGAAAAAGAGTAGATTATTGAATCTACTCTTACAGATCTTTGTATATTGATACAAATTAAGGTTATATTTGGTTAATTGTATAGACACTTATATATTGACATAAAATTAAGTTTATATTTTAGCTACTACATAGTATGTATCAACTCTTTCTGAGGTATGGTACCTATGTAATTCTTTAAAATGTAATGTGACATTCTAGTCCTTTGAAAGCTACTAATACAAACTGTTTAGGATAATTAAGAAATGCAAGTTAATAGTCAATCAAACTTGTGGTTTTGTTTGATACTAGTTTAGTTAATCACAGGTGTTTTCTAAGTTAATCAGATAGGAAATAGTTAGAGACAGCGTCATTTGCCTATTCAAATATACTGAGATAGATAGGTGGTCTTCAAAAGCCTCAGAGATCTATAGACTATGGCATTTAAAAATGTTTTATTAATTTAAGACTTTTTGACAATGAGACATGTCAGGTTCTGGCAACACCCTCACTCTCCTTCCAAGCATCAAAGAACTTCCTTAGGGAGTTTGCGTCAAATGTGGCAAGCTGTCATTGGGCAAGAAACTGCCCTTGCCTCAACTGCTAACAGTCTGCTATCCAAGCAGTGAACAAGTAGGACACAAAGAAAGTCTACTGCCAAACTCTGCCAGGACAAGGTAGGAAAATCCGTCATAATTCCTATTTCACAGAAAAATATGTCAAATATTCCACTCCAGGAGGCCAAAGAGATGGATGTTCAACATTGCATAGGAATCGTGATGACTGTTCAGGCGGCAAGCAGTCTCTGTCATTTCCATAGTTTTGGAAGCTGCTTGCTCTGCACTTCCTGCTTATTCAGGTAATATTTATCTTTCTCCGGTCTCAAATGGGATTGAAGACTAAATAGGTATAGTCTCACAGATTTTTAGGGTTTAAAAAATGTTTTATGATCTTAAAAGATGTTTTTATGTTGATAAATTCAAGTTATACTAGAAAGTGATTTAGGCACAGAACTTTGGACTCACCACTACAGGATGGAGTATTTTCTCCAAGGTTGCCAAGTGCAAATGGACTGAGCATTGTAAATGTGGTTCTTACCATACAGTATATAGTTTATTGATGTTAGAGTCTTTTATTTAGACAAAAAGGAGGGGAAATATTACTCTTAACTGATGACCTGTCTCTTCAGCCCGATCGTCTAAGTGAGTTTGTGTCAACTAGAAACCGTTATGGAGTTGCTTGTTGAACAGTTGCCTAGCACGTTTTCAGGGGAGAATCAGGAATTTGAAAATTCACAAACGTGCTCCCTACTCTCTGACTGCATCCTGCTGCTGGGCGGAGTTATCAGCTGAGTGACCTAAGTCACTGGCCGCCTTAGGCTTGTAGTTCTCAGTTGCTTAATTGATCTCTGTCTTAGTTTCATCACAGGTAAGTAAAAAGGCACAATAGTGATATTTCATATGGTTGTTATAAAGAGTAATTGGGTAATGTAGAGAGATTTGATCATCAAAATGATTTATTACAGTTGAACTCACCCCGTTAATTACTGAAAAGCGACTCTGTGTTTACACTAGTACTTATAGGAGAAGGAAATTACAAAGCTAATGAGTAGAGCTGACATTGGCTGTCAAATGATCATTTTATTTGGAAAATTGATGGAAGGGGAAGAATTAGGCCTTTGCTTACTTTTTAAATAGAAACTGCTTTAGGCTCACTAAACAGCTCCTGTTCTTAAAAGAAACATTCAATTACAGAAGACCGCCCACTAAGTTCGGGTTACTTAAAACTAGAAAACCAGGGGGGTTGTTGTTGTCGTTTGTTTTGTTTGTTTGATTTTGGTTTTTTGTTTTGTTTTGTTGTTGTTGTTGTTGTTGTTGTTTGCCTGTAAGGACAATATTTGTTCACAGAAGTATAAGATGACTGACATTTAGGCAGGCCATCTATATCATTTTGCCTGAGATGGTCCCAGTTGATGACTGCTGTCCACATGTGATTATTGATACCCACTTCCTTCTCTAGGTGAAGTTTGTGTGACAAGCTATAGGGCCGTTCTATTGAAAGGGGTTTTAGATCTCTTGCTTTTCAGAGTGACAGAACACCTGACAGATACTAGTGA